>JAOBYK010434122.1:0-14696 GCA_025434845.1 Phenganax subtilis | reverse complement strand
GGAACGAATCAAGATGTGGGGACATGAAAAAGTGTCCCCACGAGTGAATTTGTCCTCACTTGTTGGTGTGTATACAATTTTTTGTCCCCGCAAGAGGGTAAAAATAAACACATCAGAAATTACACAAGTGACTAAAGTACCAGGATAAAAATAGGACGCGAAGCGTGCGTATATGACCACCACTTTTGGCAAAAAGTCGGTAACCCTTAGAGAAATCAAAACGAAATTTGGTTCACTTTCGAACTAGCAAAGTCGAAAGAGAGATGGTCTGGAAACTCGGCAAATACGGAAGCTCCTGCAATAAACTATTATTTCATGTTGAAACGTTTTCACTGTTCACAAATCTTTGAGTTTGTGTTCATTAATATTTTATCTCCATAGGTGCATCATTTGACCTTGCGCTATAATTGAATGACAGCTTCATTATACCGTAAAAGCATTGTATTCACTGTGCATACCTTCACGTAAACATGAACAAAAAGGTAGAAAAAAGACTTGGGTGAAGTGTTCCGACCCTATCTGCAATGACTGTTGTGCTATATAGAGGTGCTAAGCAACATTCATTGAACAAATATAGAAATCCTCAATAGATTTTGATTTCACTAAACACTACTGTCCACGTTCGTGCAGAAATATGTCGAGGTTCCCTGCGGAGATGAAACGGAATAGAGCCCGTGACAGAACTGTAGTGGACAACTTTGCCAAGCCAATGTCCATTGTAATAATAAATATTTGTTGAGCACACTGCGATTCGCAGTAAAGTTCGAACGCCAATAGGTAGCTGCTAGGGCCAGTCTTTTTAATGATAATTATACATAATTTTCAAGAACTTCGGCTCTACAAAACATGGTGTATTGTATAAAAACGACGATAGCATGCGTAAGAACACTTTTAAAGATCGTAAAAGGGAAATATACATGTACAAGAAATACTTCAGTTACGGATGACTATGCATGGGAAAATTCTAAAGTGCAGTGAAAATATAGCAGATCATAATAGTACACATCGTCGCAAGTTGTCATAACTCAACGGAGTGATAATAGCCAGGTATACTAATTTCATTATCAGTTACTGAGTTGTCAATTTTTGTTTCATTAATTGCCAGTATATCAATAGATGTTTTGCATAATCACGATACAATGCACGATCGTAGCTGATTCGTCATGAGTTTAAGTTTAGAGAAGGACTTTTCCCTAAAACAGGGGCCGGTTGTTCGTATGCCGTTTAGCTACGGTGGATAAGTCAGAATTCAAAACACTCCCAAACTTTTTCTAAGTTTATAAAATCAAATATGATTTAATAAAACTATTGGTAAATACGTACTTATTGTATTCAGTTGAAAAAATTTCAATTTCGTTGTTTAAGGAAGACATAAATATGATCTATATTTTGAACTTATACACTGCATGTTTAAGCTAAACAGCATACGAACAACCGGCCCTAGATCAAAATTATCAGGCTTATAAATGAGAAATGCGACCACGCTGTTTCGAAACACGTGTTTTTTAATGACACCGTTGAAGTTTATAAACTTCTATTTCTACCGTCTTCCGCAAATGTCTGCCATCTAATCGTCTTGTGTTTATTATTAGTTAAGCGTTAAAAATTAACATCCTTTGATTTTTGAGTAGTCGGTTTTTAGTACAAAGTTTCTTCAAAATTTTGGTGAGTAACAGCCCCATGCACACGAGCAACTTTGGAATGTTTATCGCTGCCGAGCGCCGGCAAGGTAGCACACTATTTTGGACTCCTTTGAAATTGTCTTTGAAATTCGTCTTCAAGATTTGTCTCGGTGGAGATGTGTGTCCAATTCTGGGGCAAAAGGTCGAACACCAAGTAATTTTTGAAATGAGAGGAAGCGACTTAGATTATTTTTTACAAACGGAATGTGCGTGCGCATCCTGACCTGTCTCTCGGCTGTTTCAAGTGTTCAGCTGTACAATACTGTAAATGGAGACCTCGAACTGAGTTTTCAAATTAAATAGTAGTTAAGAACGGTTTTATATTGAAGTCTTGTTGCATTGTTTGATCAATAATTTCTCTGGCAAGCCAAACATTTATGAGATCCAGTTTCAAGTACATAAAATTAAAGCAAGATGAGAAAATCGTACTAACTGTGGAAACAGAAACACCAAACGATTTTGATAAATGTTCCTCAGCAAAGTCCTGTCTTATCCTGCACATCCCAAGAAGAAATTCTTCAGCTGTATCAATTGATCTTCTCCAGCCTCTTTTGGAATTCTCGTTTACAGTATCAGCTCCTCAAGTACTTGTGTCTTTAGTCACATCGTAATTGTTCGACATCCAGTAGTTAACGTTTTCTCTACTCTTACCTGCGACGAGATATTTTTACACAACCATAAAAATAGTCCATTACGAAAACCAGTGTAACTGCCAAATCATTAAACTTTAAAACGTCAAAAGCAAAGGATCTTGCTTTTAGACATTCGTTTGTAGTAGACCGGCAACTTTGAAAGAAAGTTCATTGCGTCGGTTCTCAAGAAGTTTGATTTTTTCACTTAATTCTCGTTCGTTTCTTGAATAAGGCTCACTATTGGTTGTCAAAAAGTCAGTTTGAATGTTTGCATCTTTAAAACAGATTTCTTTTAACGTTCTTTTAGTTTTAAAACACTGTCTGTAACTGTATATACCTATCATCATCATCGGTGCTATTCATTGAACTAAAATATAGGGAACGCTATTCCTGGAGTCAAAAATTGAAGTCAAAATTCCAAGGTCGGCCCTAGTATTTCCACGCGACGGAAAACACAGTCAAAAAACAAAACAAAATAAACATGCTCGGGAAACGAGTCAAACATTGCCAGAAAAAAACCCAGTTTTATGCAGCTACCAAGCATTCATTTAGCAGAAAGAAAAACACACCAAGAAGAAAACAGATGAATTTTTTCTAATGTTGTGAACGAATTGCCCAAACAAATCTCTTTTTAGGTGAAAAAGTTCAATTATGAGTGAAGTCTGTGCTCCCGCGAGAGAATCGCGAAACTGTAAACACGCGTGTCTTAGTGTCAAATTTGGCTTCAATTGATTATTAGACATTACTATTAGAGGTAGCGTTCCATGTATTTTTAGTTCAGTGGTGCTATTTACTTTACCTTCACTAAAATGATTAAGGCTACTATAGGTTGAGAACTGTCCCAAGTGTGTGATGGACGAATCCAAAGAAAAACGGAAGGAACGGATTCTTGTTTTAAAAATACTATCCACTTCACCAACTTCTAAAATGGCTTTCGCGAATAGAACACACTTTGGTCCATTCGTTTGCCGCAAAATATTGACCTTCGTCGCTCCTTATTGCATGCAACCGCTTTTTCCATAACATTTTCTTACTTGGAAACTTGAATTATGATATTTGACTTTCGCCGTTTTCGCAGTAACCTTTCTGAGCACATGTAGTCACGCAACAATGAGTTGGCATATCACATTTCACCTTCAAGTAGTCATGCAAAATTGATACTTCACTGGTTTACAAAGCTGGCCTTCTCAGCCTCGCTTTAATACCAACCCCTACCAGTGTTCTGAATTTTTTGCGCAATATGAAAATCGTGTATGACGCAAAACAATCCATATATGAGAAACCTTAGGCTAACCACGATATACATTACGTGCGCATCAGCAATTTAGATAGCATGCAACATACGCAGTGCGTACCTAGTTTTAAAAGTCGCTAGGACAGATCACAGAGGTATTCATTGAAATGCTAGTAGGCTAAGAGTGTCCTTAGAAAACTGGAAACTCGTTCGTTGACGGCATCCAAAAATCCGCAGTTTATTTGTCGACAACTATTTTCACAGACGTCAAATTTTAGTTGACGACAACGTTTAGTAATCGACAACATATTGTTGTTGACAGCAAAACTGCTCGTCTGTGGAGGCTCTAAGGCTCCATGAATTCACTTCATGAAAAATCAATTCTTCACGAAGCTTCACTTTGTCAATTGCTTCAACTTTCCTAAATGATACTTGTTTCACTGCTCACTGCTATCAAGGTGGTTTTCGTAACGTATAAGGTCACATATGACTTTTATGTGATCGGGCAATAACTTATCTATTATTGGAGTAAAAATTAATGACAGTATCTAAATGTTGTGTCTTCTGCACTTTTTTGGCAATTTCAATCCGGAGGGTTATTTTGCAAAAGGGTACAAAAGTTGAGATTACCTTTGTTTGTTTGTTTGTTGTATAGTAGAAGGGCACAAGGTATGTTTAGCTTGTACTATTCGTTGTGCATTACTGTTATGTAAATCGAATTAACTGCTAACTTAATAAAACTGGAAATTTTATTTCGGAAATTTTGCGATCGTAAACTATTTGAATGTTAAACATGACCAAGTGTTTAACAACTATCAGTCTTATTTACTCGAAAATACCTCTAAAAGATAGTTATTTCTATTTAAAACAAGTCCTTACAAAAAATTGCTGCACACAATTCTCTTTCAGTGCGGAGGTACAATACAAAACACATAATCAGATTCAAAGCAATATAAAAGGTAATCAGTCTTTCTTGATCATTTCTCAGCCATTCATTCCACAACTTTCCTGCACGAGCTTATTCGCAAGGGAGTCGAGAGCATCGAAACTTGCTTCGAACATCAAAGACGGATCGCTTGCCATTTCTGTCAACTTGTCACGGAATTTATCGATCGTTTTACTCTCTCCCATTCCTACCGTAATAATCTTCACACCTTGGTCTTTTAACTTTTGGGCTTCCTCCAGCTGGAAATTCTTGTGTGTGTCAGTAGCTGGTCCATCAGTGAAAAGTATGAGAACATTTTCAGCGTCAGGACGATCATTGCCTTTGCCGTTAAAGACCTGAAACATTTTAATAAAGTGTACAGCCCTATTTATTCTCAAAATTCACCGGAAACAACAGCAGATTCAATTTCATTCAGCTAAGCGCCTCAATAAATGTAGTTATTTCATTTCTGATTTCTTTGGAACTTGGAAACTGGAGCAAAAAGTTTTCTTTCTTTTATTTTCTTTTTGCTACAAAGAGTGCATGATGAAGTCAATAGCCCTCGCCCTTATGTATGGCTGCAAGACTTTGCTAATTTGCTCTCTATTTTTGTTTGTGTTTATGCGAACTTGTGCACGCGATTAAGATATATAGTAATCATTGGTATTTAGGAACTTGACCGCCGTCTCTGTTGCTCCTGTTTTAGGGATCAGTATTGTGATGAGTGGCGGAACACAGTGTAAACTTTCCGGGGGGTGTATGTAGTGATATGTCGTGCACATTTGTATTAAAATGCTAAACAATCTCATAAGCATGCAACCATGTTTTCGCTGAAATTGCCATCTAACGCGTGCACAGTTGTAAAATATTAAATAGTTGCCTGCACTAATGCGAATATCACAGCAGTGAGACATATAATCAGCGATTATTTTTCCAGCTTCATCAGTCAAATGACCAACGACTCATTAGAACGAAAATTCACAGCAATCGGCGATAAATTGTAGTGGCATACTGCAGCATTGCAGCATTGAAATACTACGCATTATTTTCATGAATAATTCAGTTATCTGGTTATTTTACGGCCCAAACATGCCGGTGACAGTTGCAAATTCTTCGCTTTCTTGACGTTCTAAATATTATTTTCCACTGCCGCCGTATTGCTCGCGCGGGTGGAGCCCACAGTTTTGAACATGCTTTCTCGCCTGTTGGTGCTTGTTCTCGTGTGCATGCCTGGAAAGTTAAAAGTAATTCAACTTCCTCCGTGTGCAGACAACAAAGAACAAAGCATGTTCAAAACTGTGCACTCCGCCCGCGCAGTCAAAACGGCCGTAATGGGAAATGGCCTTAGCGTGCATACTGAAATAAGGTTTGCGATTGGTTGGATATGCACAATTCGCTACATCAACCATTGGCACCCTCTACAGTAGTAGTGCATAAGTATACTACAAAACAGAGACTCGCAGCTATAATTAAAATAGACATAGATATAAACATAGCCACGCAGCTATGTTGCGTGAGGAATACTCAATATAGCCGAAAAATAACTGAGTGTGGCGCATAAAGTGTTGTAAAGATCTCAGACACTTGGCACTTTCATGAGGTCTCAAGTCATTGAAATTTTTAACTTGTCCGCGGTGAAGATATTCGTATACGTGATATGGATTGTATACATTGCATCAAGAACCTTGCGTAGACTTTAAATAAACTAACATGGAAAATGTAGTGAACAGTGCTGCTATACTCGCGCTTGCTATTTAGCGTATCTACGTTTCGCGCCGTCCAATGCGATTCTCAAAGACTATTGAACAATAATCTCGTTACAGGGGGGGGGCTTGCCAACAACATTGTTGTAGTCTCCGATATTTTTAGCTTTGTACTCAAGTTTATGGAAGCATTCTCTTTTTACCGCCAAATTTAACAAAATAAAGAGTTTATTTTTCGAAAGCCAATTATACTAGCCGATGAACGGCTTTTATCGCTAATTCGCGAAGGATCAGAATATGAACTGACTAATTTGAACCGTACCTGTTCCCTGCTCCTTAACAATGCATCGCCAGTTGCTGTTTGTGACCCTAAATACTGCATTTCTTCAACACCCTTGTTTACATCTTCCAAAGTTTGCTTGTCTCCAAGATTGAACTCCACTCGTGTTTTCGCAGCTTCTCCAAACTGTATCAGTGCTATTTGCGTTCTCTGAGGCCCAACATGAAACCTAGCATTCAGCTTTTGGATGAAAAGTTTAACCTTGGCAAAATTCGCCTTGCGAACACTGCCAGATCCATCGACGACGTATAGCAGATCAAGTTTTCCTTCCACACATTTTGTCTCTAAGAAACGAAGGTTTTCAAAAAATTGAGGGTGTTAGATTAGAAGATTCCAGTTACAAATTTGACAATTTTGTATATTCTGAAGGCTCTATGACTAACAGTTTATTTGAATCTACGAATGTTATACAAAAAGAAAATAGTTTCATCTTTTCTCATAGTTGTTGTTATGCTATTTTAGTACAACTGCAAATGTCATCACGAAGAATACCCCACGGAAATTGGTTGAACGTAGGGTGAGCGTAATGCATTAGGTTTATAAAGCAATTTTTATTTAAATGACGGCAAGTCAAAAAGTTTTCAATCGGCAAAAATCATTGGAGGATTTCTAGTTATAAGCTGTTGATAAAGGCAAGAAAAAGTAACAAATCTTTACCATAGATGGAAAGCGCATCTCAAAATTAATGAACTTGGAAAGTTTGCAAATTTGTATATTTTTAGCAAAAAACATAACCGCTTTGTGCAGTACTTAGCATTTCCTCACTGGACCTGTTTCTTGTAACTTTTTGTAGCTTAAACTTGGACTTTTGGTGTTATACGAAATCAATTTTCTTAAAAAAGGCAAAGTGATTGGACCAATTGCGTAACAGGCTAAATTTTGATCCAGGGAAAAGAGGGACCCCAGCTGGGATGAGCATCATTAGTCTAGTAAAGTTACAAAGTTTGGGTGCAAAATGTCGAATGATGAAGACAATATTGCCATTCCAAGTTTGCAATGTTTGTATGTTTTTTATATTTTTTTCTTTTTGCTTTCCTCTTTACCTACATGTTTATTTATGAAGCAATACGGTGAACTCGAAAATTGTTTATTACTGGAGTATAAAACACCTCAAAATGTGTATCAATCTTGGCTAGCGTCTCAATTTTCAACACACATTTAGATGTTTCATAAACGCTTTCTTGTTTCTTGTTCATCAAACTCCCGAAATAAAGTCCGAGAAATCACAAAGTCGAAACGATAAATCGGTCTTCTATTGTTTAAATACTACCGGTGCATACTATTTACACAAAAGAAGTAAGCTAAATCTGAAATCCAGCGGATGGAGACTGACGAAGGCGCTTTCAAGGCTCATTTCCAGACTTTGGTCATTGCTTTGAAACAGTAATCTGTGCAGGTACCATGCGGCGTACAATGCAAACGCGTTCAACAATCATGTCTGTATAATCGTGAGGAATAATAAATAAGCCTAATTCGAACTAGAAATTGCGTCAGTGATTAGTCCTCCTGACACATGTGATTGAGTCAACAACGTGTGACCACACATAAGACTCTTTTGCTGAATTGAGTCACACATATTGTGTGCCATTCTTTTCATTGTATCAGATACAGCAGGAAGAGAAAATAAACATCGCCGGTGACGTCGCTAGAGTGAAGCAGGCTTTAGGAAGTACTTTGACAAATATAAACGCAGGATGTTATGGAGAACTGCAGATGTATTGGTCAAAATACTGAACTGCAATTGTATCGAACTAAGTACATAAATTCAATAATTTATTATTTATTTATTTACAATTATTTATTTATTTACAATGTGATGTCAGACAAGATGAATTGCAATAACCACTAAAAATTAACCGCGCAATGGCGACCACTATCAGTCTTCAATGAAAAAATTCCTACCTTCACAAGTTTTGCCTTGGTAATTCCCCGTGCATTCGCACGAAAAAGATTCCTCATCAGTGCCAGGTGTACATACACCATCATTTTTACAAGGGGAAAAGTCGCACGGACCTAAACAATTGAATGTAAATAGTAGTGAAGTATGAATGAGAAAAACAGAAAACAACACTAAAAGTATAAACAGAGTCACAGGTAGAAAAAGAAATGATCGTAAAACATGAAAAAAGAAACCAAAAAAGAAAACAAAAAGAGAGGAATTGAATTAGAACAATGAAAAACGAAGAGAAAACAACTGTAAAAACTGAAGAGAAGAAGAAAAAAAGAAAAACGACACGAAAGAGAGAAACAAAGAAAGAAAAAACTTAAAAGTCAGGAGAAACAGAAAACCAAAAAAACAGCAAAAGAAACAAAAGTAAAGTGAGAAAATATTAAAACGAAGAAAACAGGACAAGAAAGAACACAACGCAAGAAAAGAGAAGACAAAAATGGAAAAAAATGAAATAAAATTAAAAAATAAAAATAAAAACCAGAAAAAACGAAGCAAAAAGGAAAAAAAAGATGCAAGAAGAAAGAAAAAGAAAGAAACTAATCGACCCCGCAGCGATCGCTAGTTCATGGCAAAATTTAATAATTAACAAAGCATGCAAAAGCCATCATGTTTTTACTGGCAAGACTATTTCTGACGAAAACCCACTGCAGCACGTGAAATAGCTATCACTGGTCATGATCAGGCTAACTTGGAGAAATTCGTGATGGCGGGTCAAGGCAACTGTTAGTCTTTATTAGCTGCATCATTACTGAAGTTCCTTCACCTTTTCTTGCACATTCTTCATCTTCAACACACTTCATTGCTCCGCTGTTGCAAGTGCTGAAAAGATATACATCCGATTAAAAACGATTCCAGCCCCTGCCATGCAAAACCGGTTTAGCGCCACCGATAAAACAGAAAGTCTGGAGCAACGAAACTTAATTAGTTTAATTAAATGCAATGATTATGCAAGTTAATGTAAATTCCGAACGTAAAAAAATTTTTAAAATGAGTTAAGAAACATTAGGGAGTGTTATGGCGTAACTTGGTGTTCCGAGTTATCCACCTTTGGCATTGCTGACACATATGTCAAGTCGTGCTTATTTAACAGTCGGACAGTTATAAAGTTCTTTATGTGCACGTATAAATGGAAAGCCAGGCTAACACAAGCTGACTTCAAACGGTCGACTGAAATGTTGAACGAAAATATTCCAACGTTTTTTGACTGCTATCGGCCGAGAATCATTGCTAAACATACCATTATAAAAAGTGAAGGATTTCGTGGAATTTAACTACCTAAGCCCGCAATGGCCAATGACATAGCGTATATTTCAGTTATTTTGTGCATGGTTTTGTGCTTACAAAGCAATGAAATGCGCTACGTTCGCGCAAAATTTATGACATTAAGACAAAATTTGACGTCACGTTGCGATATGATTATAATCATAAACCTACCAAGAGGTGCAATTTCCAACGTCCACGCTATCTCCCGGGTCAACTATCTCTCCTTCAAACTCGCAAGGGCATTCTGCCACAGGTACACATCGCTGAACATGATTTAAAACTTCGCCTGGGAGACATTGACATCCTCGAACACATTCTTCCTTACATGCGGTATCCGTAGCCAAATCACGACAAGTTCGGATGCACGACGAGCCACATTCCAGAAAAATTTCGCCAAGATTTTGACATTGTTGCGCTAAAGTGAAAGCAGCACTTTTCTCAAAAGATATCAGGGGAAATTCAGGACTTTGTGCATTGACACCTCTGCTATCATAATATTCTCACTTTGTCATACGATAATGCTCAGGGGTTTGGATATACTTTTGCGTGTTCAAGATTTAACTTTATTTTAACTACAAAATCGCAGTCAAACGTAGTTAAGAGTTTCATATTTACATCCGGCTCCCAAAGCTACTATTGCAAGGGAAATGCTGGTGATATGTTCAGCCAGGCATAATCATCATAGACTCTTCACTCCTCTGGTGAAACAATGGATAAGAAGTCGCACTTTTAGCTGTACATACGATTTATTCATTACATCAGCTTTATCATAAGTTTATATCGTTGCAGCAAATTGTTAAATTTTCTAAGAGACATTTCCCCCGCATTGGATTAATCGAAATATCGGATATCAACATGTTGAACATTAGGCGCCTTTTTTCCGGCTATTATCACGAAACATGAAGTTTTATATACAAATAATGAATGTTTATGAGTGCAATGGTAAAAATATTATCATGGGGTGAAAGATGGAATGTTCTATTTAACGAGGCGAAGCCGAGTTGAATGGAATTTTCCATCTTTCACCGAATGAAAATATTCTTACCATTGCACGAATAAAACATTCATTACTTGCTTTATATAACACCAAATGAAAATAGATCAATTTTAAAACGCTTAATACGCCCGCCATTTTGTCTCATTTCTGTTTGAATAATATATCATCCGCCATATCATTGGAGTTCGCGACTAAATGCGTGCGAGCACGGTACGATTAGTAATTTGAATGATTGAATTTAGTGAAAACAGCGTGCAATGGTAAAAACTATTGCACGTTGAATATACACTTCTATTGCACGGTCAGTAAAACGGGAATTTCTATTTAATGCCACGTAATAAAAAAACAACCAATTAAATGACGATAATTTAATAAGGTGTTATATAATAATCATTAGTTGATGCCTGCATAAACTAAATGTACCACCTTTGTACTTGTAATCATTAAAGTCAGTAGTTGATATATTATATCAAAATAGCATGCCTCTACACGTAATCTAAACCCTGTATGACTAGTTTGTATTTTAGTTGTGTGTCAATCTTGGCTAGGGAGTGTTCAGTAGACCAACTAACTTCCCTGCTCCAACTGTCAGTGTGATTTCAAGAAGTATTTTGCGGCGATATCTGTATTAAGCAATGTAATTACATTATGTAAGGTCCAGAATTAAACCTGTTTATATTTTCTTACTAATTTGCAGTATCAACGTCTTGGGTGACTCTTTACCTTAAAGCCACAACAGATTGAGAAAACATTACTTGCCTTCTATAATTTCGCATCTGGCGCCACTGAATCTATAATCATTACATCGGCAAAGAAATGAATTTTCGAATAGTTCACACTGTCCACCATTTTGACATGGGTTTGGGTTACACGGATCTGGAACTTCTACGAACAACAACAAAGAGTTTTTAGGATCGCAAAAAGTTTTTGTTATACAAATTTTCATTGATAAGATTCTTGTAGTTTTGAAAGGCGAAAACAACAATATCAGTATACGATTGAGGTATACACCATGTATATTTATTATTGCAAAAATAAATATATATACCTCAAACCAATGCTAAAATTTTCATTGGACAGTTACTAAAAAGATGCATTGACGTATCCGTTTCACAATTTTTACCAGAAAATCCATTGGCGCAATCGCATTGAAACGAGTTCTCTGGCACCGGACTGCAAGTTCCACCATTTCCACAAGGATTAGGTATACACGGATTTGGAGGTTTTTCTAAGTATATCGATAATGTATGGATTAGACGAACCAGCAATGACTTAGGATAGACAATAGCGAATTCCAAGTTTGGCTGAACCTACCATCGCAGGTTTTTCCTTGATAACCTTGGACACATTCACAGGAGAAAGAAGTTCCTTCGTTTGAACATATTCCATTATTTTTGCAAGGAGAAGAGTCGCAAGGCTTTGGTTTAAGCTCTATTTAGAAAAAATGAAACGATACAGTAACAACTAGTAAAGTTTCCTTCATGCCTATTAAAAGAGAACAGGGAAAATTTACTAATAGCGAGAAAACTACGTGAAAAAGGAAATTGAATTTTGACGGGGTGCTGCTGATGACAAATTAAACTTCACCGTTTCATGCATTTTCATAAAACCAAAAGTGAACTTTTTAGATTTGTAAAGTTCTTTTTTTATGCATTTCTCTGCAAAACTTGTTAGTCAAGAACGTAAAAAACTATTCGTTTGCTCAATGCAAAGACCTGTTTACAAGCGCAAATTTTGCCGCACTTTCTCTCGTCCGGAAGGATGTGATAAAGTGAATAACGCACAGATGTACTAGATCTAATAATTTTGCCAAAAATACATCAAGGAAAATTAGAGGCGAAAAATTGCAGCAAATGACCGTGCAAACGGACAAATTAAGTGAGACAATAAATTCAACATTCGGCAAAACCGCTCGCAAAAGCTTATATCTCCTAGTTTTGATAAATCCTGTACAAATGTGCACTGTATCAGTTTCATTAATTCGCCAAATTGCAAATAACAAAACATAAGAAACACAAGTACAACAATTAAATGTACAAATGCATAGAATAATGCAACCTATTCAGCAAGAGTCACGAACAGGACTTGCGTCCCAACGGTACCATGACCCCTTTACATTAAATTAATTGAAAACACTAGGAGGAAAAAATAAAAACTAAAGGAAATAAATGAGAAATACTTTATTAGTGCAAAAAATAAAATTAGCAACGTGATTGGTTAGCTTCGCGCGAAATATATTGCTAGACAATCATATTGGTAGATTTACATTCCGTACGGAAAATTCCACCTCGTGAAAAACGGGAAGTACAATTTGAACGATTTAAAGAGAACGGTGGGACTATAACCTAGCTATTCTAATATGTTTTTATCATAGTGCATTCTTATATGAAACGTAGTTCTACAACATTTTTAACCATAGTTTTTGATATCTCGAACTTTTGTAACTTAACTCTTGGTTACAAAAAAAGTTCATTTTTAATGATAAAAATAACAATAATAAATAATAAACCGTCAACATTTCGTTCTTGCTGCATCGACCAAAGTTTGGTCTTTAGCAAGAATGGCATTTGTTGAGAAGACAAAATATTTATACATCACATCAGTTTATATATACCTTCGCAAGTTTTGCCTCGCCATTCTTTTGTACATTTGCACACAAATGAATCCTCCACTTCGCTACAAACTCCTTGGTTTTTGCATGGGAATGATTCACAAGGACCTGTAATAGATGACAAAGAATCATAATAAACGATGAAAAGTAATTAACCTTGGAAGCTGAAATGCAGAATAGTCGTTAGAAATATTTTAACAAACATGATCCCAATACATTCGGTCACTGCCTAGAAGTGAAAACCGCAGGCTAAGCGTAGGTGTACTTACCAAGTACGGACCGAGCTAAATGGTACAATTTTCTCTCAGAAAAAACAAAAAAATACGCAACGAGGAAAAAACCTACAACTCAGAATATTAACAGAGCCAAATAAGAAACAAGTTAAGTTGCGTACGAATCATTAGTGATGATTACTCGTCACCTCTTGGATTTTGATTTTGCTTTAGTTTCTCATTTTTGCTGATTTTAGTAACTTTCCTCGGTGTTTGCTTTTCTGTTTGTTTCCGTGCGACAGTCGAAGCAGTCTGTATCGTGTGGTACAGGCCTTTTATTCAGCTTATATATCAAAAATCTTTATTTTAGTTAAGGACCTGACTTACGGACTACAAAAAAGCTAAAAATTTACTGCATGAGGTTTTTGTGATATGCGATATTATTTTGGTTTAAGTAAGTTTTAGCAGCTTCCCATGCAGCTCTGCTGACTACATGCACTTACTGACATTACACCCGTTCATACGCAGCCTGTTTTACAAAGTCATAGCATTGAAATTTACGATTTGCCGCCGATTTCTGCCGTGTTTCCTGTTGAAACGTCTTAGATATACAGTGTTTCTATAATCCTGTTTAATTTGATAATTCCTTAGTTTAACAATTTATTGCTTGGTTATCTTTAGCCAATGTTCCAAAAAAATTTAAACTCTTCGTTCACAGACTTTACAATAAATTGCTTTGCTTTCCTTGTTAACTAAATAGAATACAATGAAGCCCCAGCTCACACCGTACTTAATTTGCATAGTCAACGTCTCAGGCTCAACCACCCAAACACAAGTTTAGCGCTTAAATCATCTATAGTGCTATAGTTTTTATATCTAATTTGTTTTACGGTTCTGCTTTGTAGCGAAATAAGCATCGCACGGGCTCAAGCCACAGATAGTTAAATTATCTGCCAGTATATTACTGCGATATCTATTGTTCCCGCGATAGCTATAATTAATTGCAAGCTATTAGCCATCAAAACGTACATAATCACGGAAATGTATAATAACAATTAGAATAGGTACCTCGATAACAGCCGTAAACTTCAACCCTCATTGAAATATGACCAGACCAAGCTTGAGGGAGGAATCGGATATACCGTG
>JAOBYK010434011.1:0-14696 GCA_025434845.1 Phenganax subtilis | reverse complement strand
TTGTCTTTAAACATGTTGCTTTCAATAAATTCAGAATGCAAAATTCATCTATGCGACTTTCATCGAGAGAAAGCTTGGCATGAATGGCTATCAAAGGCCGAGCATGGACTATCAAACCACAAAGAGGAAATACTGCGTTACTTGCGAGCCATTCCAACCAGTCCAAGTAAACTTCTACTTCATAGAAATATAAAAACATTTAAAGAAAGTCAGATTTGGAAACAATCACCTCGTTTTCAAGAATATATTACGCGGTACTGGCAACCGCATACCCAGGTATGTGTAGTGTAACATCAATGAGGCTACATAGCAGAATATCGTTCTTCAACCTGCATATATATACATGTATACATAGCGCTAGCTGCTGTAGCTGTTCCTGCGAGTAACTTACTGGCGAGCATAAACTTGTTTAATATTATTTTATGGTTAAATTCAGTGATTAAGTTTTCTAAATATCCTGAGATTAAAAAGAAACACTGTTTATGTTTTATGTAGAAATGGGTGAGATTTTACCGTGACGCTTCTTTGCGAGTTGCCATATATACTAACAACGGTATTGAAAGACAGAACTGTTGGCTCAAGTCGTCTTATCTGGAAAATAAAAGAAACAGCACAGTAACTGAACTGGTTGATCTGTTGCTCACAAAATTTCTTCCTGACAGTTACAAGAAGTAAGATATCATAAATAATTGCATGGCTGCAGTTCATTTTAGTTAATCTTCGGCAGTATTGCTGTAAATAAATTTGCGAAAGAAAGAATTTTTGTTCACGCATTTGTTAATCAGCTTAACAAATTAAAACTTTTTAATCACAGGTACAAAGAACTTAACATAAAATCATCTGAGCTGTACCGAAGATATGATGACAATGTTCCCAAATTCTTACGCAATCGCCCTAAGGGTGTCGTACAACATATTATGAAAAGATCATACCCGGAGTATCCCAGAGTCTTGATTAGAAGTTGTGGGCATGATCTCTTTATGGTGAATAGTTCAACAACCGATGAACAATATCAGGTTTGGCTTGCCTCGGAAGAACAGCTCCCAAGTTGCCAGTGTATTGATTACAAGATCAATAAACTTCCCTGCTAGCACATTTGTGCTGTGGTAAAACTCTCACACGTAGGATGGGATTCTGTTGGAGCACGTTTTCGAAAGCATCCTCTTTTCCAATTAGATCCTGTTGTTGTTACAAATATATCTTGTGAAGGGCAAGAAGCAGCAACTGACAGTCCACTCAAGGAGCAAGACAACAAGCTTGTGACTGGGTCAACTGAAAGCCTGCACTTTAAAACATTTGGTTCCCCAGATGACCATAGCAATGAAAGTCAAGCAAAGCACAACCCAATGAAATACAGAAAACCTGGATTACAAACTAATGCCAGAAACAAATGTGTGTCTTCACTGAAATCATTACAAGATGAGCTGTACATGATAAAGGACAGAAAGGTGCTGACCACTCCTGACAACATAATTACAAACGCATTAACGTATGCAAGACAAAATCGGCTTACAGAAAACAAGCTTCCTTTAAAGGATAAGACCTCATCACCAAGCAAGAGAAAGAAACAGCAGAATGGGGAAAAGCGTTCATGGCAGAAAACAATGTTGCCATTACGAACTGAAAAGAAACGGAAAAAGAAGCAATTTGGGATTGCTGCTGCCAACCGAGAAAAAGCATCTAGCATCAGAGTTGTAAAGGAAAATATCCCAAAAGTGACCACACAAGAAACGTTTGAGCCGATCATAATTTCAGATCAACCAGATCTTGTGGAAGACTTTACAACTCTGTGGCTTACAGTGGAGGGCATTAGGCTTACACAGAGGTTAGAAAAAATCTTACTAGACCCTACAGGATGGTTAACAGATGTTCATATAGATGCAGCTACACGTTTGCTAAAGTCTACTGGTGGTTATGTTGAAGGTCTAAATGATATAGTCATAATGACACATTTCAAGAAGACAAAGGTAAATTTAGCTACCAAAGATCATCTGACAATACAATGCCACAATATCCGCAACCACTCGGTTGTCCCAACGTCCTCCAAAGGTAAAATCACAGTGTATGATACTTTGAGCACTGGATTAAATAATATTCTGCTACAGCAGCTAGTGCACTTGCACAGCCATGCATGCAGTGATGATGATCGAGTATTTACTGTAACAGTTGTCTTGCAGCAGCTACAAAAAGGCACTAACGACTGTGGCCTGTTTTGTATTGCAAATGCAACATCACTGGTGCATCAAATTGATCCAGCATCTGTTAAATGGGATCAGACCAAAATGAGGAGACATACTCATGATTGTTTTGTGAACAAGAAACTGACAATGTTCCCGCATACCAAAAACAACCCAGGAAACCAAGTCAAGACCTATAAAATAAGAATCTGATTAGCTGATTAAACTAACTTGATTCTTGTTGAAAAGTATCCATAAATTACTGCCAAATTATGTTGATTATGCATAAGAAATAACTCCATTAGATTCAAACATAATTATTTTAATCAAATAGATATAAAATATTGACGCATGCACTGAAAGAAAACTTGACTGTATTGTTACAAAGTTTTCCATCTTTGTTTCATAGTTAATTTATATTCATTAGGACAACATGTAAGGAACATGTTAAAATTGTGGAAGAATGGAATGACATTCTCATCCGAAATTGGTCCCAAAAGATGTTCCCAATAAGCTTATGCATTTGATAGTAATGGAACAGATAGTTTAACTAGGCAACTGTCATTTACAAACGATTTAGAGAATCAACACAAAAAACGTAAACATTACTTATGGTCTTGCGCTTGAAAAAGCATCGTCAAACTCTTCTAAAACGGTTGCCTGCCATGAAAATGTATTTTGTTCTTTAAAAGTTTAAAGTGACTAGTTACTTACCTTCATACAAACTCTTGGAATCAATTCAAACAAACACTTCTGAATCAAAATGCACCGTGCAATGCAGTAACTTTCTTCAAAGAGTTACTAATACTGCAGATAGTCATAAACCTCTGAATAAGCTAAAGTCCTATCAATTAATCCATTTTTGTTCCTCATACCGAAATAAATATAGGTAAAAATATATACTTTTGAAGATATAGGAAATTTTCACTCTTCCATAACAATCGCCATTTTCTATTTCGAAATATTAATTGACATATTGAAACTGTACTTCCGGTATTGACGGTTGTAATGACATAATTGTACATTAGTTCGATATGATCTAACGCCAACCGAAACAATTGTTGAAAAAAGTCCATGTAGAAAAACATGCAACTACAGTTTCCACTATGGAGAAATTGCAAATACGGGTGACAAAAAGAATCCAACAATTTTAAGAATTGAACATCCTGCTTTCTCAATTTATTTACCAGATAAAAATGAAAAAACAAAAATAACTTTGTTATGTCATACATTTGATAATGATTCCATTATTAATCAACTTTAAATGTTACTTATGGTGTTACTGTTTATATGAAATATAATCAGAAGAAAAATGTTGATATAAAAACAGTAAACATCAGCATTTCAAAAATAAAAAAATTTGGTGGTCATCAAATTGTTTCGCTGAATGTTTCATTTATCTTGCAGATTTAATTTCAAACGTAAATGATGTTTTATTATTTTATATTACTATTATGAAAGCATCTGGTCCTAGTTATGGAAATGAATCCAACCTCTCCGTTGCTATTGAAGCAGTTACAAATTGAAATTATCTTATAAAATAAATCGACAATAACACTACAATTCAAGAAACAACTACCTCACAAACTATTACTACGCAAGAAAAAGTCAAAGACCCGAGAAAAGTAGAGGCTGGAAAGAGATTAGCTGAAATGTCTAAGCAAGCTAAAGAAGCTAAAAAAAAGAAAATGGAAGAACTTGAAAAACAAGTCAATAAAAATATTTGGGGATATTCACCTGTCATTGGTATAATCTCTATTCTCAGCATTGGTGTATTTTGTTACATGAACTTTAGACCCTCATTTAAGAAACAACAGCCAACAACAAGTGAGACTAAAAAGCCTCTTAGTCCTGTCATTGAAAAACCGGAACCTTCAATTCCCTTAGTCAGTCATGTTAAACTAGATACATTTGACTGAAAGTTTATAAAAATGATCTTATTAAATAAATGGGTACTCAAACAACGCCAACAACAGCAAGAGTACCGGTATATTAATAAGATTTATAGTGTTGTATTAACAGCTTCAGCTGTCTCTGTCTCTTTGATAAGTAAGAAAGCATTTGGGGAGCCTCTGGGCACACCTCAAAACTTGAATGGAACACTAAAACTTGCTGGATCTGTTATGGTTGGGTCTGTCATTGTAAAATACTTAGAAGACTGTAAAATTATTCCTGAGAAAATTACAACTTAAAATAAATTATGTCAACATTTGGAACAGTAGCTGGTAGTCTATTTAATGCATTTGCTTTTGCAGGTGCTGGATTTTTGTTTAGTAAGCTTAATCATTCTGATTATGAAGCAGAAATGAAAAGACATAATTTAGCCTTGGAAAAGTTAGCTTTTGAAAAGGAAAAATGGAATGAAAAAGAAACTGCAAGAAGAGACAAAATTGCTCAGTATAGACAGGAATTGTTAGATGCTAATGCAGACATTAATACTACCAATAAAGCCTTGAGTCAAACTTATAAACTAAACTTAGATTGGGAACGAGAACCTATATTAGATGATTAGTATAAACCAAGTAATGAAATGCAAGAATATCAACATATTGCTTCAGGTGTGATGGGTCTTGTAGGAGATTGGGCACTAGGTAAAATAGCTGCTTTATTTTATTAAATAAATGAACCCAAGTTTAAAACAATTTAAACAAAAAGCCCAAGACCAAGGTATCAAAGGTTGCTCAAGAATGAACAGAGATCAAATTTGTGATGCACTTGGAATGAATAAACTTTCTAAAAATGAGAAATTTGAAACTTTTTGTAGAGAGCAAATAAAAAAGCCTCGTCCTGTAAAGTTGATTCATTTAGATTCAGATTGAATTGAGTTTTTTCCAAGCATAGGTAAAGCTGCAAAGTTTTTTGATACAAACCCAGGAAGTATCAAACAAGCCTATGATAAAAATGTAAAATTATATATTCAAGGTGATGCTTAGAGTCGAATTTCAAAAAACATAAACCAGACCCTAAAACTGTATAAATAGTGTAATCTAACACATAGTAACCATGTGTCTAAATTCCTGTGGGCTTTATCAACTTGAAAATCCCTTGGGCGAGTGTGAGTTGCTAAAGCCCACAGGAATTTTGTTTGTTTTAGCTGCTGTTGTAGTGTGCGCTAGTCCATTAGATTCTACTACAGACGTTCTTTGGGTTAGGTTACTACAAGTTTCTATCACATGGAGAAGAGACTTGTAGTAATTTTAATAAATTGATGCACCTAGAAACTAGTAGGGAATTTAACATCCATGAGATTGTTGTAACATTGTAGTAGATATAAAACGAGTATTCACATCAATTACTCTATAAGATTCTATAACTAGATTTTTAGAAAAATAGAATAAGTTTTTATTACGTTTAAAAAATGGAGAAACTTTTCATCATCAATAAAATTATTATTAATGTACATCGAGTTTAAGTCTCTCTTTCATGTGAAAGAGAGACTTGTAGTAACCTAGGTCAAAGAACGTCATAATAGAGACTTGTAGTAGTAACCTCAGCTAAAGAATATACGTGTAATAGAAAGTTATAATAATTTTTATTGATAATGAATAATTTCCCATTTTTTAATGTAATAGAAACTTATACTATTTTTTACAAATCTTGTAATAGAATCTTATAGTAATTGACGTGAATCCTCGTTTTATATCTACTGTGAACTGTTGCACGGCAATTCTCCATGTCGTGCTTTCGGAAAGATAAAAGGCAATACTGGGGGGTTTTACCGCATTTTTTGTCGCCATGGGGGGGGGTATATACGTTTTTAGAGCATGGAGCATGCAACAATGACCTTTCAATTATTCAGTCAAGGACTGAAAACCTCTTATTTTCCGAGCCTCGTATGATTAATAAAAGGCTTCAGCCAGGCATATAGTGCTTTCATAAGAACAAAGTGGCTAAACATACATTTGCATGATTTGAATGTAAAATTAAATTACCCCATGCTCATGTAAATAGCCTCCAATGGGGGTACTTACTATTAATTTGAAAATATCGTTTCAGTGCACGGTTGCCTTGAAGTTCATGAACTTACAAGAGTCAGTTAGAGATGCAGCAGACCTTTACTTGTCACTACGGTTCCCTCCAACTGTCTTTATTTGCAATACACCTTGCGGGTTGGAAAGGCACATGGACCTGAGGTGCCCAGAGGTTTCAAATAGTTTATAGGAAGACAATGTAGGTTGCTTTGAAAAACCGCCGCTTAATAGAGAACCTAAAATTGTAAGTAACTTTGCCTTTCACCTCTAAGGTCGTGGGTTCGATTCTCAGTGGGAATTCTCTCAATGTGCCTCGAACCCAGTCTTCAAGTGAAAAGAGTAAAAAGTCAATGCGCTGCCGAAAGTCGTGGGTTTTCTCCAGGTACTCCGGTTTCCTCCCACTGGGAAAGTTGACAGGGTGGGGTTAGGACTAAATACACAACCACATCAGCTATGCTGCAAATTCTATTGTGTTTAAATAAATGTGTATAGAAATAATAATAACAATAATAATATAATTCTACATTTTAATTTGCATTGCAATTGCGTGCCCTTTTGTCCGAATGACAACGAGACTACTTTTCTCTTGCACAACTATTGTACTAAAACAAACAAAACATAAATGAATTTTTGGAGCTCCGGGTAATAATAGTTTCATAAGTCTTACATGAGTTTCCTTATCAGTCAATGTTCCAGCCATTGTACCGGTGGAGTTTAGAGCAGATGATTTGGATGTAATTGTGCCCAAACAAGTAAAAAAACACCATCACCCTCTTTCAGGAAAAGGAAGGTATGTTTTGGGTCATAGGTTTCACACAAAAACAGATCCTCACAAATTGCCATTGTGTGCCTATCATGACATAAATTTGTGTGAGCAAGGGAAAACAATAGAAACCAGCTATCAAGAAACTCAAAATCACTGAAAAAACTTCCTGAGGATAAGAAGTTCAACGATGCAATCCTTTCCTGTCCATTTTGTATATAATTTCTTGATGGACTATTACCATAATGAACAGATTGTTGAGAGGCAATTTAGTGCACTTCAAAAAACTGTAACTGGTAATCAAACGCTTACCAGGGATGCATATCATCGTTTCATTGTGACCGAGTTGAATCAACCATAACTATAACTAGTATATGTACATTAAAAATATTTTGTAACATAGTTAATATATATTTGTTAACACGTTTTGTAATTAAGGCTTGACATAACTTTATACCAATAATTTTATACAAGTTTGACACCTCCACTTTTCTTCGTTCGACGACGTGGATGTTTTACCAGAATACTCCCTACTATATAAACACATAAACGACAGTAACAATTCCATGTCCAGAATAAACGATTTTAATCCTAACTCTAATCATAAACCTGACCTAATAGTGTTAGTATTTTAGGATTAGGGTTAGGATTATAATCGTGTATTCTGGACATGGAATTATTACCTAAACGACGATTCACACACATTTCACAAAGACACAACTTTGACAAATTGCTTCTTACATAAATTTTGAGACTGAAGCGAGTTACAGGGTTAAAATTAGCTAAACAAGTAGTGTAAAAGTTATAACTATGTTTTAACCTACAAATGAAACCAATTGAGTCATATATCACATTTCAACCAATCTTGAAATTCCCCTTGGTTATCAGCAACAAACACCGCTTTGCACTTTTTGCATAGCTCTTCGTTATCTTCGTCAGGTTTATTTTCTCCACCTTCTTTTATTTCTTCAACTTCGCATTCTATATTTTTGATTTGTTCTTCACCTTCTCCCCTATGTACGTTTTCTTCGCTATCTTCACTTTCTTCTAATTTCTTTTCTACTAAAGTTTATAAACAAGTGAGCAACCGGATATCAGATGTTTTTTTAAAACTTATATGTTTAAGTATCAATTGCTTAAATGAAAATTGCTACGACTTCCTATTTTTACCTGTATAGGAATTTGAACACACCCCAACTGTGACTGAACAAACGTAATGGACTTTTTTGCTTTGTTACGAGCTTTGTCACCTAAAGAAAAATCAACATTTATCTTATTAATTCAGACACCCAGAGGACCGTTAGACCTAAATCACTTTGCGATATTGTCATTAAAACGTAAAAGGTTGCTCTAAAAGCAAATAAGACTATTGCATATAGTTTACAATGCACAGAATTTCCCTATAGATGTTCAATACTTGCCAAACAAACATTGAAACAAAAAAACGCCAAGAATGAACTAAAAGAATGGTATTGCTCTGGTGAATGAAGAGTCTTTTCTAAATATGATAGTATTACCGAAACGTTTTGTCTCTGGGAAACTGTCTCCGTTGGTTTTGTTTGCAATGTTGCTTTTTACATGTGAATGAAAGCAAATGTAGAATCATGCTTTAAGGCGCAATTTAATTTCAAAAATATTGTTGATTTTTCTCCATAAATAGTACCAAGCCAACAAAGTCAAAGTAAAATTATGACCTGCAGTACTGGTTGCAGACGGTTTGAAGACTTTTCAATGGTGTTGCACATTCATCCCCTAAGAATAATACAGTATTCATGATGAACTATGATGTATGAAAATTGTGCTAACTAGCTTCACTCTAAAAAATACAAAGTTATAGCTTGGGGCTCAGAAAATCAGAAATACAATATGTTTGGGTATTATACTGTTGAAAGAGAAGATAGGGTTTCAATAAAATTACGTTGATGCTCAATTTTAAATCGTGTGACTAACTATGAACAGTAGACTGTTGGTTACATGCAATCTTGAAAAAATGGGTAGCATTAATTTTTTTTACTCACCCATTCCACAGCTATCGTTTTTCCTGGACTAAAAGAGTTTGGGGTAAGAGACTAAAGTTAAAACAAAGCTGTAAAACTTGTTAAAACGATAATTGTCTACATAGTTAATTTCCCACTCTATTTTCGTTACGTCAATAATATCCATGTGTCTATCATCCACCTTGCAATTGTCCCCCATAACTCTTCCATGTGACACACAAAATTCTACAAGGGGCATTGAGATAGACACCATAACATGAATTTCAGTTATTCATATGATAGCCCTGGTAAGCAATTACAAATAAATGTAGTATCGAAAGCATGCCACGATGCAATATCTCGGTACCTTTAACTTCTGTGTACGATTTCGTTTTGGTGTCCACCTCGTTCACATTATCTTGCTCTTTTTCGGGCAGTACGACTTCAACAGGGTCATTGTCATTGGGTTGTGCCTCTTTGAAGTTTGAAGTCGCTGAACCAAAATGAGTTTAAGCACCATTTGTTTACAGTATTACACCACAAAACACACAACCATTGTGTATAAGCGTGAATCTGTTCTCACCATATTCTACCCAGTTTAAAAATCCTTCATCCAGGGCTGATTTGGCCAATTTAAAAACTTTTGTACAAACAACCTTGCTTCCATTCCCCTTCTTTCTCAAATCATTTAAAGATGCATCTTCATTCCTTCTCAATAAAGCGACTTGATTGTACCCCAGGTCGACATGTTGCATAGTAAGAAACTTCTGATTCATAGCATAATCATGATTTATAATATAAATCGATTATTGGTTACTAAAAACACCAGTTCTTATGTATCACATACATATCTTTCTACATCGTCTATTTCATCAATTACGGTAATCTTAACAGCAAGGGCAGGTTCAAATTTACCATGCTTCTCTATGCATACATTGCTGTTTGGATTGATGAATGTCAAAACCTAATATAATAAAGGAACAAGCATGCAGCAACTGCCACCCAAAAATTATCATTGGCATCATAATTTCACATAATATATGTACCTTAATATTCACTGTTTCTTTTTCCTATAACAAATTCAATACTGGCCTTTCTCTTATCTTTCTTTATTTTTTTGTACAGTCCAATCTGTACTCTTTTTATGGCAGGCAATACTCTGATATTTTCGGTTTCTATCTGTGCTAAATATCTATACACCTTAGCTAAATCTGGTACAGCTCTGCCCGTAGAATGTATCTAGAGCAAGCAAATACATGCTTATTTTAGCAAAGCAAATACATGCTTATATACACATGCGTATTTTAAATCTAAAGGTTTCATAGAAAAACTGTAACCATTAGGTCGAGGTAATAAAAGGAAGACAACGCATGTAATTTGGGCAATCTCTCATAAAAGCTGTACCAGACAATAAGCAAAACAACATATGATAGGCCTTTGATCCAAAGAGGCTGGTGGTTTGGCAAAATTGAAAATAATTGTTTCTGAATCTGTTTTGTGTGGTGCTCCTCTAAATGTTCCCACAATTCTTCAAAATGAGACACCCACGCCACAAGCAAACCCTAGAAAATGAGTAAAAGTGTCATTGAAATGGCACATGATATATTAGATCTTACATTGTTATCTTCAACAAGTACTTTTAATTCCCTCTCCTTGAATGAGTCAAAATTCTCAGGGCTAATTTGAACCTTGAAATAATCAAATCATAGGACACAGACCTTTACCCTAGAAAATTCAAAATCAGTGTACATAACAATTAAAAGATTTAATTTCAATTCCACTGTGGATTAACACCAAACACACTAGCTGTTATATGAAGGGGGCTACATATCTTGCAACAACACTAATACGTCTGCAGGTATAAACCAGATATGATTGTTACCATTTTAAATAATTACATACATTTTCATAGTATGTAATATTGTGTAATTTATATGTCAATCTTATATAATAATGTTATATATGAAATCACTGAGACAATAATCACAATACTCAACCAGTCAACTTCTTTGGCATTTGATGAAAGGAGAAGACTTCCTTTAGGTGCAAGCATTCCAGTTGCACATGAACCTTGAGTTAGGCCACTTTGGACCTGATTAAGGAATTCGCCTAATGAATGGGAGAAGGTGGGGTTATCCACCATAACTACCATTGTAGTTGATGAGAGGGTTTAAGAATCTTTTTGCTACAAATGAAGAAGGTGCAAAAAAGCATTACTGTAACTGTTATGCTTAACTGTTACACTGTTTTAGATTTATTGCATTCATTGCTTTAAAACAATATGCAAAGATCAAATAGTATTGCACATACTCAGATGTAGCAGCAGTTTTTTGATTACCGCCAGATACAATTAGCTGGTGATTTCGAGTCGGCACCCCTTGAGCCTTAGCCAATATGTCTAAGGTTAACGACTTCCCAACATTCCTTTCAAGAGAGTATACAAGCCCAATATTGCTCTCCTCTAGAAATAGGAAATTTGAAATAGTCTGATTAGTTTAACATTATAGAAGCAGTTGCAAATTACAAAATCAATCATAATTTAGAAACAACCATATATGTTTACCCCAAGTGGCTTTTTGACAACGCATCAACCTTGCAACAACAAATGATGCTGCAAGTTTAAATCCAATCTCATTGGATTTAAATACTGATGCCAGATGAAGATACATATTATAATTAAAAAAACAATGCATCAGTTGCCATTAAATTATCCCCAAATCATGCATGGTGATGGTCCTATAATATTAGTAGTGTTAATAGTCAGTGATTGGGTTGGAGAAGATTAAGAAAGAGCAAAAGATACAAATACAGCAAGCAACAAATTATACTTTCAGATAGCCAAGTTATAGCAATGTAGTGAACATGGATTTTTGTTGAAACATCAAAAACACTCTAGAAGCTGCAAGCCACAGACATTTGCTGTCAACTACACTTAAATTAACTTACATCTACACTTAACCACAATGGCAATACCCATTAAATTAAATTACCTCTCAATAACATTTTGCCAGTACTGCCAGCAGAAAAATTTTTTTGGGATACTTTGAGGCTTGGTTACCAAGCACTGATCTATAATATTTACTGGACCGAGACTAAAAACAGTTAAATGTACAGTGTTACTTCCCGTATGCGTTGCATTCATATTACAGTAGGTCATTTTTCATAAATGAAGCTATGCTTTTGTTTGCCTGGTTGTTTTAACTGCTAAGCTTCCCTAAAGGCCCTGTTACACGGTGAAATTTTTCTTGCATGTTGCAATGCAATTCTACTCTTGAGATATGTAAATTAGTGAAGAATGTTCAATATGTGAAGAGAACATCAACGTAGAGTAACGAACGCACGTATTTGCCAGTTTTACATCCATCAAGAGTAGAATTAAATTGCAAGTTGTAAGAAAAATTGCATCGTGTAACAGAGCCTTAATGCTGCTTTGTTTTTGTGTCAAATTCAATGGACTTGTCAAGGTGAGTGTTTACATTTCGAATGAGCTTGATTAAAATGTATGTTTCAGATTTTGTTTTAAAGACATACAGAAATTCTTTGAGTATAGTTACTGCCGTATAAGACAATACTTTTTGTAGGTTGAAAATTAATCAAATTTATTATGCACAATACTACTTGTAATGATCATACTGGTATCAAGGAACTGCTAATATAATATATGAATAAATACATGAATGAATTAAGGTCTGCCCTCGTAACTCATTCTCTAACCACTAACTCAGTGGCATTTTATCATCGACACAACAAATGAAAAGGCTGACATTCCATAGACAAGGCTATCCAGGCTTCCAAAACTTTGATATTTCCACTTGTCCATTAACTTCCATAAACCTTTTACCCTGTGTTTGTTTATAGGTAATAACAGTAATTCATGCAGCAACATTTGGAATATCCTGTTAGGACATTGGAGTAAGGAAAGTGTAGTTTGGTTCATCTTCTTGCTTGAAGCATGATTTAATAGTAACATTCAGCAACATGATGGGACAATTTGTCAAACTTCAGATAGTGATCACAGTTGGTCATTTGCTTGGAGCAAGACCACAAGTGGCTGACCTATACAAGGTTGACTAAACAGTAAATGGAAAGTGCTACACAAAATGTAAAATGTTTCAAAATAAGTTTCCTATATTTGCAGTGTTTGTAAATAGTTATGTAAGCTAAGTGCTAATAGGTCCTTTTGCAAATCAGTGGAGAATCTCTGAAAGACTGTATTATGATATCAAGAATAATATATTATGTAGTGTATTTTGCCCTCTTACTTATTAGTTTTTCATCTACCAACATCTGATCACAAACATTTGAAAGGAAATATTAAGTGAAACCTGTTTTTCTATCACTAGTACTTTCTACACTCCTAACCTTCAGAACTCATAGTCATTTATTTCAAATTGTGAATTTAGATTTGTATTTTTCTAACACCTCTCCTTGTCCTCTCTATTCACTCTATCTTTCACTTTATCCTGTTTGCTTGGTTAATGTTTTTAACTATAGTTTATAGTTTGTTATCTAGTGGTTAACACTTTGCATGGGGCTTAGTGTTGCTTGAGTTTTGCCACTTTTGGCATATTATAATGAAGTAAAACAGTCTACATGAGTTATGCAATTATTGTCCATTCATTTACATGCCAAAGCAAAGCTATTAAAAAATTTTTTTCTGAATGAATGTACATTGCATTGATATTAGCAAGTAACTATTTCTGGTTTCTGTGTTTACATTATTTTTTAATAAATTCAGGAATCAAACTGGTTTGATCTGCCAGGTGCAAGGAAAGGAGATTGAGGGTGCAACACTTGGATGGCTGCAACCAGTCAATAAACAATAGCAACCTTGCCAGGTTTGGCAATGCACCCCACTCTCTTCTCTCCTTCCAGCTTCATTGTGTGCATCTAGGCTGGTTGAAAAATACAGAAAATGAAATTGACTTTTGCAATTGTGCAAATACATCTCATCCTTGCAGGAAAGTTCTAAGGTGGTGGAGTTTAGGGTCTTCCGATAACTTTTGGGTCTTTTAGAATTTTGTTCCAAACGGGCATGAGCTAAATTTCAGCAGAATGGTTGGGGAGAATGTTTCCATTCATGGTACTGATGAGTTTTCACTGAGAAGGAGCTTCAGATTTTTGGACAAACCAACTTTGTTTCCCTATAGGCAGAAGGGCATGGTTAAATCTGTGATATCCTAATTGTTATAATATAACAAACGTACATGCTAATTTATATATATTTATAAAGCCAGCTTTGAAAGAAGCATTGTACATGTGTAAACTTTCATTTCAGAGCTGGACATAAAAACGAGAAAAATATAATATATCTTACCAGATCTTTCCCAAAGACAACGGGTCCGATTGTGCTGCATTTGCAGTAGGCTATTTCCATACCAGTTGACAGATAACAAAGCTTGAAGAATACTATTGGCAAACCACGTGTTTCACAAGTTTAGTATTCCTTTTGGAAGTAAAGTTATCATTTTTCATCGAAAGCAGGCAAAAAATAAATGTTTAAAGGGCAATCTCGAGGAGAGCAGGAGTAAAATTTAAATATTTCGCGGAGATATATTTACATAACAGGAAGCTTAATAACAGGGAAAACAGTGGAAATGCTATTAAAATAGAACATTAATCCAGTAGATATATAGATCAGTGCTTGGTAACCAAGCCTCAAAGTGATCCAAAAAAAGTTTTCTGCGTACTGCCGCTGCGTTAAATTCGGGCTAAACTCTGATGAATAGGCTGAAAGGTCTTGGTCTGTAAAATACCTAACCTCTGACGCATGTAGCAGTGTAATGGCATATAGATGACGCTATAAAAA
>JAOBYK010433900.1:0-14698 GCA_025434845.1 Phenganax subtilis | reverse complement strand
TTTTTGATAGCTATAATTTTTATAAAATTATAAAACAAATTAAACAAAATGAAATACTTATTCTTGAATTTTTAGATGAATTAAAATGTACGATTGTAGGAAAAAATCAAAAAATAATATCCACTCTTTATTATAAATTTTTTAATGAAAAAGAAAAAAATAAAAAGTACAAATCTATTTTAAATCAAGATTTAAAACAAACTATTTTATTAGATTTTAAAGAGTTTTTTTCAAGTTTAAAAATTTTATCTGAATTTGATAATTATTTTAAAATAGTTTTTTTAGACAAACAGCTTCATATTAAATCTTGTAGTTGTGATGACGAACAATTGATTTTTTTTGTGAATAATCAGATTATTTTTGATGTCAATTCGACTATGCTTTTAAAAAATAAATATATATTTGAAGTTGAATCGATTCTTTGGCACAATAAAATTTTAAAAATATGGAATGAAATTTATTTATCGTTTGATGAAAATTACATGATTTTTTTAAATGACGATTTTAGAATTTTTATAAAAAGATCAAATGCATAAACAATAATAATAGACTGAAAAAAGCCAATTTTACGTCAACGTCCGCGAATGAGATGGCGGTAAAAAAATTTGTTTTTTAATGATCTCCTTATTTGGTTGAAAACCTCTTTTCAGTAAGGAAAAGTTAGATAAAAAATCATACCTTTTGTGATTTTTTACTAAGGGTGGTGGGTGGGCTTTAGGTTAAACTTATGATTATTCACTTGAGATTAAATTTAAACTTAAATTTGATGAGTTTAAATTTGATGAGTTTAAATTTGATGAGTTTAAATTTGATGAGTTAGCACTTCTTTATTATGAGTAGACTGAAAAAGGCCGATTTTGCGTCAACGAATGAGCAGTGAGTGAACGAGCGTTCGTGAATGAGCGAGCGTTAGCGAGCGAGTGAGCGATCGTGAGTGAGCGAGTGAGCGATCGTGAGTGAGATGGCGCAAAATCGGCCTTTTTCAGTCTACTTCAAGCACAGTTTCAGTAGTTCATATATACCCTCGGGAGAAATACTAGTCCTTTATTTTAGGAAAGAGGCACGCCAATGCAGTATATTTTTTTTTGCTCAAGATGGCGGATTTTGAGCACGAAGGCAGGCAAATAATTTCATTATTTTTTGTTAATCTTAAACATTTTCATAATTAATTTTTGTCCTGGAATGTAGCTCAGTCTTCCGTTGTCCCCTCAAAGAATATTTTGAGCCTAAATACGTGAGGAATATGTAAAAAATTCTCTCTGATTAAAAACCCCAGTTATTTATGCAAGTACTCCGGTGTCTAATTATTTGCATATTATGGGTTAAGTACGCACGAGTTATGTTCAAAAAAACGCCTAGCTTGTCGTATGTGCGTAAATTGTGCTAATGTTTAATGGTGCTCCGAGGCGCCTATTGATTTTTTATCATTTCCAGCTATTTTATTTTGCCAATTTTATAGCATAGTTTTAGGTATCCGTGCGGTGATCTGCAATCTACATGTTACACGTTAAGGAAGCGTTGTCATATTGGTGATGGAAATATACCGGGTAAACAAAAACCAAAGCAAAATAAACTTCAAAAAAGTGGTAATGCAAAGAAATCATTGTTTCAATGTGCAGATAGTAAAGTAGTGACAAAAAACTAAAGAATGGAAGGTAGGGCAATGAAGAAATTACTGCACTGATGACTGATACAACATGCAAGAGACTTATATACGATCCGCATCAAGGACCCTATAATATTATAGAAAAACACTTGCATAATAACTATAATAATAAACAGGAAAATCAACAATGCAGAAAATATAACTATAACTCTTGTAACTAAAACTTTAATTAGCAATGTCTGCGATTATCTCCAAATTCTTTCACGCTTACTGCCAACACTCTATGAAGCCAGCAAGACACGTCTACGGCACAAGTTTGATTAGCAAATTGTTCTAAGTTGCATACTGTAACGGCGACCTTCTTTACGAACCGCAAGAGCGTATTCATATCCATCTCAATTCAGCAAAATGTATCAGGATTTGCGATTACAGTGTCCAATTCGACCTCTTTGACATCTACAGCTTGACGCCCAGAATACAAATGATTGATTTTTTAATTTACGCATGATGCACTGCGGTCGTAGTGCAGGCACCGCCTGAGAGAGAGTAGTGTCTTAAAGTAGTCTATCTTTCGCGATCTTAAAAGCTTCTTCTACTGGTACACTAGTGAACAAACTGACAACAACAAAGCTAAGGAGAATTTAACTTTTATCTAGTTTGACCTTTTTCATTTTCGTAAGAAACTGTTTAGAATTAGCTACATGATGTTCCGATAAAACAACAACAGGCTTTAAAGCATTAGCGGGATATTTAGCTATATTACAAATTGGTGAACCTTGTGATGCAACTATAGGTCCCAGTGGTATATCCGGTCTAAGAATTTTAAGTAAACTGTAAAATTTTGTACACACACTGCATGATGGTCTCAAATAATCATGAAGTTTATATGAAATAATAATAATATTAATAGACTTTATTTATGATACTCAGAACACCCGTCCAAGTTCATGAAACTTTAAAATATAATTACAATTTAAATATTATTAAAATTCGAAAGTTTGAGAGAATATACACAAAATGGAGTCATATAAAATTGAATAGACAACGATTTATATAACAATACTTGAAACCTTCTGTTCTTATCAATGGTAATTGATTGGTTGATTGATTGATTGATCGATTGATTGATTGATTGATTGATTGTTTAATAATGACTACATAGCAAATACATGGTTGAATTACATAGAATTTACAAAATTTAAACATGCAAAGGAATTTACGTTAAAAAATTATACTTAATCTACAACAATGTAGGGATAAAAATAGTTATAAATAAATGATATATACAATTATAAACCCCCCCCCAAAAAAACCAAGAGTTTGCAATAGAATTAGCTAGTTTCGCCAGGTTAGGTGTATTTACCTATTAATCATGGCAATCGTGCTTGGGAAGAAGCTGTTTTTAAAGCGATCGGTTCTACACTTGTATAATGACAAGTGTGCCGCGTTCCGGATGTTGTATTGGTGGACAGTCGCTCTGATTTGCGGCACATGTTCTGTCAGGGGACCTTGTTTGGTAATTTTTTGTAAAGTATTCGTGCAAATTATATTGCGTCTAACATTTAATCTTTCACATCTACAGTATGAACCACGATATTAGTTTTATTGGGTGTGTGCGTTTTACTGTTCGAAATAGCACTTCTAATTTGCAAAGATGGTGAAAATTGCAAGCAAATGTCTGGAAGTCACAACCCGATGTTTACATTAAAAAAAGTCACGTGAATTAAGAGCTCGGATTTTTTTGTGTATAAAGGGTGGCCCAGTTTATTAGTTATTCCCATTCTATATCAGAATGGGACGAGGTAAAGATCTCAACGACGAAGAAAAAAGCCAGATTATAAAAGAATTAGCCAAAAAAACTTCGCTGGAAGATACTGCTAAGAAAATCAACCGCCATTTAGAGACAGTGAAAAAGTTTGTCAGTGATCCCATGAAGAAGAGGAAGACCCGTTCTGATAGTGGCGTTCTGAAATCTGTTTCTAAGCGGGATCTACGTCGAGTAAAAATAAGTTTACGTAAACAACCTGGGGCAATCAGCAAAAGAATTTTCCAAGCGTCTGGCCTAACAGGCATTGCAAAAACCACGCGAAATAGAATCTTGGGCATGATAGCGAAACACAAAGCTTCACAAAGAAGGCCCCCACTTACCTCAAGGCACAGAGATTTGCGTCTTAATTGGGCAAAAAAATATATGAAATTGGATATGAGTTGCGTCCTTTTTACAGACGAATCACGAGCAACATTGGATGGACCAGATGGATGGGCAAAGGGATGGGTCATAAATGGTGAACAAGCTCCAGTAAGATTAAGACGTCAGCAAGGAGGTGGAGGGGTGATGATCTGGGCAGGTATTATCGGTGATGAGCTTGTTGGTCCTATACGTGTTCCTCAAGGGGTAAACTTACATCTGCTACATACTGTCAGTTTCTGAAGAACGTACTTGACCCATGGTTAGAAGAGGTACCATTATCACGACTGAAAAAGGTTGTGTACATGCATGACAACGCACCATCTCACGCTGCCAGAGCAACGACTCTATTTCTGGAGAGCCTTGGTTTTAAGAACCAAACGCTTATGGCTTGGCCGCCAAATTCGCCAGATATAAATCCAATCGAGAACTTATGGGCAATAATCAAGCAAAGAATTTATGCCGACGGAAAGCAGTTTTCCACATTTGATTACTTATGGAATGCTATTGAACAAGAATCTGCTGCTATTCCACGTTCACTTGCAAAAACACTTACTGATTCTGTAAATGATAGGTTGTTTGATGTCATCAGTGGCCATGGAGCACATATCAATAAATGACTCCACTCCATAGTACTTATTGTGTCAGTTTCGGAATGTCAGTGGTTTGAACTGGAACAATCTTGTTGAAGTGTGTGATCCTTGAATGTGTGAAGCATATAACATATCATATTATTCATTTCCTTGGTGAAACAGCATGTTTTCTCATTCTAAACTATTAGTGTGGTTCGGGAGTTCAATGGCTAAAATCAAAATCATAAAAATATCTCATGTGTTTAATTCTTTGACTTCTTTATCGCTTTTTATTGGTTCATTGTGTTTTTTAGTAACAGTCTTGATGATTTCTGTGTCCACAACATCTGAATATTATGCATTTTTGGAAAAGTAAATTTTCCATAATATCGTGGTTCATACTGTAGTTATCTCCAAGCCTTCGTCGTAGGAGTGGTAGGGAAATATAATTCGCATCGCTCGTTTCTGTACTCTTTCTAACTCATCTGACTGGCCTTGGGTCAGTGAGTTACTCTACGCATCACAACTGTATTCCAGGATAGAGCGGATCAGAGCAATGTCGATTTTAATAAGGTCAAGTGGTGGTATATTACACTTCCGTAATACTCTAAGGATGTGTAATCGTTTAGAACTTTTCACGATTACGTGTCGGGTATGCTCGTCCCATTTCAAATTGTCTTGGATAATGAGACCTAGAAGCTTGTGGGATTTGACTGTTTCCAGTTCTTGTCCAGCGATTGTTAAAGGTTGGAGTTCAGTAGGTTTTTTAAGGAAACAAATTCTAAGTTCCTTGCATTTTTTTGCATTAAGGTCATCCAGTTTCTGGAACACCATGATTCAATTTCGCTAAGGGTTGATTGAGTTGTAGACTTGGTGTTCTCTTCGAGGAGCTCGGAGGCCGTACAGTCATCAACAAACTCCCACATTCTCGTATCAGGTGTGTTTGTCCTCAAGTCATTCACCATAACGAGGAACAAGATCGGACCTAGCTTAGTTCCTTGAGGGACCCCAGCAGTCACATTAAGCCAATCTGAGGTTGATTTGTCAATCAATACTCGTTGTTTTCGTTCAATTAAAAAATTTATTATCCAAGGAATAAGAGATCTCCTTACACCCAGGTCGATCAGCTTGTTTATCAGGACATTATGGCCGATTCGGTCGAAAGCCTTTGCAAAGTCTAGAAAACATATACGGATATGTTTCTTCGATAAATCAAGATGAGATAACCAAGTGTGGATCATATCAATGAGGCAGAGAGTAGTCGATAACCCTTTTAAGCACCCAAATTGATAAGTATCAATTTTTCCTTCTTAGTCTTCCAACATCCATCTGACCACGAAGTCTTCTAAGACTGTATACAAGCCTGGGGTAAAGGATATAGGTCGCATGTCGCTTTCGTTCTCTGGTTGACTAATCTTAGGTATTGGGGTAACGTTGGCTTCTTTCCAAATTCTTGGTCCGACACCCGAGGTGAGTGATTTATTAAAGATGGTGGCTATAGATTCAGCGAGAATATAAGCGAACTCTTTCAGGATTCTGTTTGGGATTTTGTCGGGCCCTGCTGCTTTATGCTCAGTAAGTGCGCGAAGTTTATTACAAATCTCATAAGGTTGGATAGTAGGAACGTCGTGGAGCGAAGGAAGAAAAGCCGGCAAGGACTCGATGTCGAGGGGTGGTATATCTGAGTTAACAGAGGCGTAGAACTCGTTGAGAAAAAAAGCGAGTTTTTCGCCGTTCTAGGGCATGCCGGCACGTTCCAGGGAAAACGATGTTGGTCTTTCTGGTTTACCAGCGATACTATTCATCAATTTCCACCATTTTCGGGCGTCTTTCAACCTTAAGTGCTCGACTTTGTCCCTGTAGAATAACTTTTTCTTTTCGGCTATTTCCACCTTGACTTTATGTTTTAATGATTGCCAAAGTGAAATATTGTTCGTATGGTATGCTTTCTGCCGGTTTCTTATAAGGTTCTTAATTTTTGGCGTCATCCACGGTTTATTGGTGGGGTGTCGTTTCACTATTCTTGGGGGGAAATGTATTTCGATAAATTTGGACATTTGTTTAGTGAAGGAAGATGCTAAATCGTCTGTCGTTGCGTTTGGGCATAATTCTTTAAACCATTTGTGGTTTGACATCAACCTTCCAAAGGCATTATATTAGATTGAGTAAATTGGCATCTGGTGTACTTAATGAGTTTGGGTTCTGCAGGATGGTGAGTAGGGGTAGTTAGGTTTGGAGCCTATAGGACGGTGTTGTGGTCGGATGATCCTAATGGGGCTAAAAGTTGCTGCATTTGATAGTACTTAGATAGGTTGTGATAATAAGGTCAAGAATTGATGAATTCCTAGTTGAAGCTTTAACAATTTGTTTTAGATTATGACGTGATAACAGGGGAGAAATTTCCAAACCGTTGAAATCTCCAAGGAGGATGATACCACAGTTAGGGTGCTGGTTACTAAGAAGATCGATCGGGGAGGATAAATATTCTTTGATGTGATGGTGGTCACTTAGAGTAGCACTGGTGGGTGATACTCGACACAAACGGCTATGCCAGTAAGAGGTCTAGGCAACCGGGAAGGGCGCAACCACAACCATAGGCATTCGAAGTTATCGTTTTCAAGATCGGTTCGGCGATTTGCTTGATAGTGTTTTGATAAGTGAATGCATACACCACCTCCTCGACGCATAGAGCGATCCTTACGAAATAAGGTATAGCCATTAATTGAGGCTAAGCAGTCGTCGATGTCATCGGTCAGCCATGATTCTGTAATTGCTACTAGATCGACTGGGTTGATAGAGAGTGTTGCAGATAGTTCGTCGAGTTTAGGTAAGAGCGATCGAGCATTGATTAAAAGAATTTGCGGAAGGGACGTTTTTTTGACGCGTAGGTCGAAGGAATGATTTGGGTCGACAGCTTTAGCAGTGTTTACTGGAATAATATTGCTAGAGTTACGCTGGGGACAATTGCGTTTGGGGGGGGGGGTGAAGTTAAAAGGCGACTGTCTTGATAGGAACTAAGTTACAACGATTTACACCAGTGTTACCAACTGCTGTTTGTCTTTTGCTGTGGGAGGCGAATTCATCATTTTCCGGACTAAACTTAAGTGGCTGAGCCAGTCTGGATCCATCCGAGGGGAGTGTGGCGCCGGTTGGGGAGACAATAATGGGATCGTAATTTGGGAAAATTGCGGGAAAGACGGTTGCCGAGATGTGCGAGGGAATGGTAAACGCTTCCGCAAATCCTGATTGTTCTTATGGTTAGATTTCTTTTTAGGCTTTTTCCGTAGTTTCGGTTTTTGCTGTAAAACGGCGCGCTTTGTTATTCTTACTGGTATAGGTAGTTGTGAGCAATTTATTTTAGATTCTGGGACAGGTTGTGGACAACTTGTTGATAGTTTTTGGTTTAAGTTCGTGCTGTCCGCACCGTCGCGCTAGGTCGTCTTAAGTGGGCAGTTACTAGAAATACTGCAGGCATCAGCATTTACGACTGGACTGTCCCTTTCTTTTTGTGTTCCATGATTTATTGTTGACTCTTGGACTAAGTTCCTGCCAGAAACGTTGTCAGTAACACTTGCAGTTTCCTCCAGTGGGTCACTGCCTAGAGTTTCACCAAACGGGTTGCAGAGGGTATTTTGAATTGGTGTATTTGTTATGCTCGGTTTACTCTCCAGTTCTAAGATACGTGATTTCAAATGCAAATTTTGGCCTTTTAATTTACATAGCTCTTGTTGGCTTATATTAATGATGTTTTACTGTTCAAGAAGCTTATGCATCATGTTTTTAAGTTGACCCTCAACATAATCTTTGAATAATACGAACTCTGTTTCTAGTTTCATCACACTACTTTCGGGGCATCGCGGACCTGGTGTAGCCAGGTCGGGTTGTGTAAGCATGTTAGTAAAGGACATATTAACAAAGGCCTCGAGTTCGCTAATAGTAGAAGTGTTAAGGCCTCTCTGAGTTTCTTCATGGTCTCCCTGCTTCGATAAATAATCTTCCAGGCGAGCAATCAAGTCACTTTTGTTCCCAGTCGCTGATAATCCTCGATCGGCCAGCTCCTTTTTCAACTCTAGTACCTTCAGGTCTTTCAACTCCTGTCCCTGCACTTGAAGATCATCCGCCATTTTCCAATTACAACAATAAAAAAAAATTCATAACTATGTCCTCTAGGTCTAAGTGGTCTTGCTAGTTTACTTGGTAAAAACTCTTGTAGTGCATTATTCCCGTTTGATGTTACTTTATCCCATAACTTCTTATTTCTGGAACGGATTATTTCTTTTATAGAATAACTTTTCGAGGTATAGCCATATCTACGTGCTCTTCTTGCACATTTGTCAACTTGACTCAAATATTTGTTATAACATGTGCATCCCCACAGTTCTACTCCATATGTCAGTACAGCCATAATCAAGCTATCAAATAACAAATCTAATTGTTGTAATGTCATTCCATAATATTTACATACTCTCATTATATGCATTCTACTATGGGGCGCCAAATGTGTTTACATTATTTAAGCGTTTCATGTCAATATTTTTCATGATTTATTTCATGATATTAAATAACCAAGTACTAACTTTGGTTATTTTAAATAACCAAATTGTTAAGAAATGGTTATATTAAATAACGAATTCCTGTCCAAAGCATTGAAACTGGTTTTATCAAATAACCAATTTCAGTCACAATGACTCAATTTGGTTATATCAAATAATCAATATTTGTGAATGGGATTTAAATTGGTTATATCAAATAACCATTTTTTGTCAATGTGACTTTATTTGGTTATATCAAATAACCAAAATAATTTTTGGACACTTGGCGAACTGAATGACGTATGCACAAAACAAGCCTTAGCCACCCCTACTCAAGTGATGATGAATTTAAAATTTTTAAATTCTAAGCCCCAAGGCGGCGCGCCAGAAAACAGCGACTGACTATAAACGTAAATATTTTGCGACTTGGTTTATGATTCTTTGTTAATATTGCCATGGCATCTGAACAAGAATGATTAGCAAGGCAAGATCATTGATGGATGCAATTGGTCGAGCGACTCAAGAAACAAGATAAGGTCGCTAGCCTACAGTGCCGGATTGCAGAATTGGGCCCTTTTCGCCGAGATCTCGGGTGTGGAAAGCCCAGGTAATTAGGTTTTAGGTGCGCAAAATCTTTTTCAGGTGCGCAAAAATTCTTACTGGCAAGCCTCAGGTGCGCCTTAGGTGGGAGTGGATGAGCACCAGATGTATACACCAGCTTACAATTATACTTAATATGTATTAGGCGTGCTCCCGACCAGAAAGCATGTCGTTTTTCGACGAGTTCTCCGGTGTGCCCAAAGAAAGCATTGGTGCACTGGTGCCCAGAACATGACAAAATTGAAGTTTAGGTAATGCATAAAAACCCGGTTATTTCCGACAATCTAAAGCCTCGAAATTCTCTTTATAGCAAACTTTGACTTCGTAGGGTTTTATTTGATTACTTTTTTTTGATCACTTGACGAGAGTACTATTATAACTTTTTACTCGGTTTTCCCATTATATGGAGTATTATCGAGGTATCGTTTCCTGTTATCGCTAACCACTGCCTCGAAAATGATAGATATAACGCTAAACCTCTGTCAAAACCCTATTAAAGATATGCGGCCAATCTGCTCAAAACGTGCTCAAGACAAAGTCAAAGTTTGCTATAAAGTGGTATACACAAATGTTAAATGCATGTGTGCCTCACCATTTTCCAGCTTACGCTACACACATCTGAACGCACATTAACTCATTATCACTGCCACTGTAGGCCAGCGACCTTATCTTGTTTGTTGAGTCGCTCGACCGATTGCATCCATCAATGATCTTGCCTTGCGAATCTTTCTTGTTCAGATGCCATGGCAATATTAACAAAGAATCATAAACCAAGTCGCAAAATATTTACGTTTATAGTCAGTCGCTGTTTTCTGGCGCGCCGCCTTGGGGCTCAGAATTTAAAAATTTTAAGGTCATCATCACTTAATTAAGTAGGGGTGGCTAAGACTTGTTTTGTGCATACGTCATTCAGTTCACCAAGTGTCCAAAAATTATTTTGGTTATTTGATATAACCAAATAAAGTCACCTTGACAAAAAATGGTTATTTGATATAACCAATTTAAATCCCATTCACAAATATTGGTTATTTGATATAACCAAATTGAGTCATTGTGACTGAAATCGGTTCTTTGATAAAACCAGTTTCAATGCTTTGGACAGGAATTCGTTATTTAATATAACCATTTCTTAACAATTTGGATATTTAAAATAACCAAAGTTAGTACTTGGTTATTTAATATCATGAAATAAATCATGAAAAATATTGACATGAAACGTTTAAATAATAAAAACACATTTGGCGCCCCATATTCTACTACTTGCTTTACTAATTAACTTGTGAAAATGGATATCCCAGTTACTCGGGTTTTCTTGCAACACTGTTGCAAGAATTTCCAACCAGGATTTCCTTTCCATCATTGAAATTGGGTTTGGTATAGGCCCATGCGCATTCCCATGTATAACCATTTCCCAAGTTTTTCCCATATTTAGTGGCATACGATTTGCTTCAGACCACTCAATTATATTATTCACTTCAATTATTGATTTATCGCCTTCATCCGTTCCAGGAACCAATAAGGTCATATCATCCGCGAAATTAATTTATTCATTTTTTTGGTCAATTCGTTTGATCTCATTCACCATATTTGAGAAGAGGATCGTCCTAGAACGGTTCCTGGCGACACTCCACGATTGATATCTAAGTAACTAGTGACAATACCATCGACCACCACTCTTTGCTCTCTACGTAATGCAATTACGTAATGCAATTTATTAGTAGGTTCATGAGCACGTGTTCATGACTTCGGACTTTTGTCCTTTATGTGACGTCACATAGCCAAACGAACAAATCTGCACGAGTTGTCGAACTTTGAAGGCAAAATTTGCACAGTTCTAGAAATTTTGCGATGGTCGATATTTATCAAAATACCCATAAAAGACTAAGCATTTAATGAAGCCTCTACATAGGAAGGCGAAAGGCACTAAGTTTGCAATTTAAAGCAACTGAAGACTCCCATTGTTCAACGCAACTCCATATAGGCTACATGACAGAATGCACTGCGCTACGATTAAAATTTACTGATACGGTAACGTAATGCGCCAAACAAAAATTTTGAATTGCATCCACAACATAAATTAGGATTTGCTGCATCGCTCGCAGGCGTCAAGCTTGCTCGCCGCGGCAGTAATAAAAAACTATTTTTATATCGGCACAATTAATGCGTTGGCTGTAATTAGCCGGCAGTATACATGGATGACTCTCTGCAATATGGTTGCTTTGCTATATTTACTATTGGACTTTAGAATGCTTCAGAAGTTATTAGTTAAATCTGTTTTTATTTAACATATGTCATAGCAAAATATCAAAAAATTATCTTCCCCGTGAAATTTGATGAATTGGCCGATGAGTAGCGAGAGTGAGAATATTAAGTTTTCCTGGTTACAACCAAACCACCAGGAAACCCTTTTGAGCTCTATATCATTGTCTCATAAATCAAAACAAGTCATGTCATTTTATTGCAATAGAGTTAGCACATTTTTGCCTTCCCATTTTGTAATGTTTGTTGGTCCCCATCTCAGATTGTTTGTTAATTGTCGTCAGGACAAAAAACGCTGTGATCCTCCTCGATTTTAGGAGCATATCCTATCATCAGTTTTCTGTGGAAATATCCTCCTTTTTTTCCGTGATCAGAATTTCTGAAGTGTTATGTTGCATAACAGCCATGCTTTTGCACATAATAAAGATTTGATCTTCGACCAATCATCCAACAACAAGTAGTCATAAATTTCCATTAGAAAACAAAAGTTTATTCTCTAGTGCCAGATAATTTCAGATGCAAAATAAAGTTTGATATTTGAAAACCTAACACTGTCCATCCATTATAACAAAAATTTTCCTACAAACATACTTGCTAGCCTGTCGGATGAGGTTTTTTTTTACTTTTATCAGTTAATTGTCACTTGTAAAGGTCATTAATTTTTCATAAGACATTTGCTCAATCCAGCAACAAAATCAAGTCATACAGCACATGTAAATCACATGAAACACCATCGATCCACTCGATTTGTATTATTTTCGTGAATATGATTGCAGAATACATACGGACCTATATAGTATGCTGAAAATCGGAAACAGAGCTTGCTTTTTATAAACACAGGGGCTACTATGGTTGCCGAATTGTAGCAAAACTCAATGCACGTAGTATATATTAAATTTACTGGTCTAATATTCAATAAACTCTTTTGTATTCAATAATAACCGAAATATTCAACGCTGTCTCTAAAACATTCAACAGTTGTGTTAAACATTCAGTGCAAAGTTTGAAATAGTTAGTACTCTGCACGTAAAATATTCAGTGCACAAAAACAAATATTCAATAAAAACACGTCAAAATGTATTCAATAACTTTTGATCAGCGGTGAACCACATAAAAAACAACATCCATCACACGTAGATGTAAAGGCGGATTTCCATTCAGGGCAAAATGTCGGGCGATCGTTAGTTTGCGATCGCTTTCTTTTGAAATGTGTCCTTTGAACCACATCTAATGAGATGCGTTCCGCTTGGCAGCTGATAATTCAAAATGGAAATCCACATATCGGGTGAACGAGGCAGGCCATCATTATCTATACAAAAGGAAATTCTCGAAGAACTAAAAAATTCTCCTTACTCCTGGAGTAAAATTTCGAAAATTTTGCAAGTATCAAGGAGGACTGTACATCGGAGGGTGCGAGAATATAACCTGCAACACCTGGACGGATTTTCTGACATATCTGATGATGAACTAGAGCAGCTCATCCTGGGGTATATATCCAGGCATAGTAACACCTCTGGTGAATCAAAACTTATTAGCGTCATTAGATCCAAGGGTATTCGTGTTCAGCGTGACAGGGTACATTCTTCTCTAACACGTGTTGATCCTGGAAATACTGCACTTCGTTGGGCATATTTCGTTGTAAGGAGAGTTTATTGTGTTCCTTTGGCCATCTATGGCTCAGAGCAAGTATATTCTATACTCCTTGTCTACACATGAGATCAGCCTGAGCTGGTGTCTCAAATGGTGTCTGCGGGAAGCATCCTACATGTGGTGGATGCATTTTTTTTGCGGTACACCGCTGCCAATCAAAACCTATTGAAAATTTTGACCACAATTTGACATTGTTTTATTGAATATATTTTGGTGTGTATTGAATATTTTACGCGTAAAGAACAAACAATTTCAAACGTTGCACTGAATATTTAACACAATTATTGAATGTTTTAGAGACAGCATTGAATATTTCGGTTATTATTGAATACAAAACGAGTTTATTGAATATTAGACCAGTATATTGAATATATTTTACGTGCATTGAATTTTGCTACAATTCGGCGACCATAGGCTACAAGGTACTCATTTTACAAGTTAGACATGTAACATTAGCATTCAATTAGTAGCGAGTTTACGATGCATGATTTGTTACGACGGCGACGTTAACTATTCCTAGCGACGTCGCAAGTGCAAGTTTAATTTACGTAATCAGTTACAACGGCGACGCTGCGATAATTTGGCGGCAAATCTAAACTAAAAAACAAAAAAAAATCCAGCTGAAAACAAAATGCCGAAGTGGAGAACAATTCAAAAGAATCTTTTATATGGTCACTCAGAACGTTTAATAGATGATCAAGGCAAAAAATCGATGGAAGCGTCTGAATATCTCAACATTTTACATTGTTGTTTTCTTTGGCTCTTCCGCCATCTTAAAATGTAGGACGCGTTGAAATCATGACTCTTCGCGGCGTCGCTCGCTAGTATGAGATTTACAACGCCTCGTCTTCTGCTCGCCTTTGTAAATCCCATACAGCCTCACTGCTCATACCGTAAGTACAACATGTTCCTATAACCCTCTGTGTAGGCATTTCTTGAACCTGAACATACTGTTTCAAAATAGATTATTCAATAATAAATTAAACTAACCTCTGGGCTGACGAGATCTGTCTACAATGACCATATCGACGATTTTGTACGCGTGGGGCAATATAATATATCGTGATATATTTCTTGATGTTGTGTTCATCTCGGAAATATAATCAGATTCACCATCCTGGAAGTACAGGGAGTTCTTGAATATTTGCAATGACCGGTAAAGCCTAGTTCCCATATAATCGCTGACGGTGGCTGACGATCGCTGTGAATCGCGCGCGATCCACAACGATAAAATGGAAACACTTCCAAGCGATCCAGCGATCGTCAGTGACCGTCAGCGATTCCAATCGCT
>JAOBYK010433789.1:0-14701 GCA_025434845.1 Phenganax subtilis | reverse complement strand
ATGCATATAACAGGAAAACAATCAGCCAAACTGTATAATTATTAAAAAATAAAATATCACTAAAACGTTGAAATTTTTTTGATACATTTATACCCCTGATTTACATGTGTCACATAATCACGTCGCAACTAATTTAGCAAAAACAAAGTCATCAATATAAGAAAGAATGTGTCCAAGCATATAGTGCCTAAAATATCGTCTTAATTTTCATTTCTTTTTGTGCACCGACACAACATTTTTCTTTGTATTGTATATAGCACAACTTGGTGGTAAGAGTTAAACGTAAGATAATGAAAACAAATACAAAATAACTCTACTGGTCGATAGTACTTCCACAGGATAAATCGTATTTGTGACGATATAATAATAACCCTTACCTTTCTCTGGCGTTGTTCGCATATCTCCTCTCAGTCTCTCTAACTTGTTTTCCTCCAGGATGACCTTCACCCAAATCGTCCCCTCCATCTTCGTCCCCGCTCCCCACGCTATTATTGTCGAGCTCACCATCTCCTGTTGATGGTGACAATGCATTACTAGTCGAACCAGATGTGTGCTTTTTCGAATTTTTCGATCCTCCACTTTCGCTGGGCAACCTGTTCCTGTTACCACCAGAAGGTGCTGATGAATTACGCCTTTCTTCATCAAGGCGACCCGTAGAATTAGACTACAAATAAATATCAAAAAAATATCAAAACATGAACTATACTGCATAAAATCACCCATATTCACAAGGGTACTTAAATACTACAGAGCTAATGGCTGCTTCCCACTTACGCGTTCATGACACGCACGTAAAATTTTAAATCCTTTAAAGTTATACAGTTCTTAAAAACCCAGCATATAGACACGTAATTATTAAAATTTATACGATAAGTTTTATTACATTTAAATCTTCTACGGGTTATTATATTTGACTAGTGACTAATGCACAGCTAAAACTATTACTACAATCAATGACACTTATGGTTAGGCTATTGGTAATTTGTACATGCAATTTTATAATATTGGCTGCTGTGGAGCGAGTTTGCGCTCTCCCTGACGCACCCATTCTGTGCAATGTTGTTAGTACATTGGCTTAAAGTTTGGGAAGCTGGTTCACTAGACAACATTGAACACGGGGAAAAGGTAGGAAATTTTATCATTTCATTACATATTTTGCAGAGCTGTCTTAATATTTTTGTCAACGATTGTAGGTACAATAAAAAAAGTCGAAATGAGGCTTCCCAAGAGTACAAATGGCGCTTACCACCGACTCAACAGTCGCTGATGATGCGTTACCAGACAGAGAGCTTGGTACCGAGCCTGCTGGGTAACCAGGCACACCTACTGGCGCTCCCATTGCACCATGGAACTCTCGAGGGAATTGACCCTCTGCGTGATTGCGTAATACATAAATTGCGTCATCAAGTCTCTCTTCCATTCGGCTCTGCTAGAATAAAATAAAACAAAATTTCGTTTTAGAGATATTTCTTCACATTTGAGAAATGTAAATAGGAGTTTCTATGACATGCTCCTCCTGCAGGCAATTATCACACACTTACCAATGAATGTAGATGACTTTCGTACGGACCGGGGGGTGAAGGCATCGCTTGAAGATTCGGCCTAGGCCAGGAGCCTGGGGCCGAACTAGATGAACCAGCTATAAAACAAATGTATTTAACATATAAAACTCTGAAGCAAAAAATGTTTTCGTGAAATGCATTTAATTTACTTGATTAACAAATCCATTACGATTTTGGCTAGCTAAAAGTAGTGGTAGCAGCAGTGAAAATCAAATATGAACTTCACTGACAGTGTACCTGATAAAGGTCGATCATTGATGCTCGTCAATGGTGGAGGGGAAGCAATAGGAGTTGGAGGATTAGAAGAATAATTCGTCGTTGAATCTGAATAAATCTGAAAATATAATGAAGAGTTAATATACAAGCGCATATGAGTAATGAACTATTTAGTGTGATGGTCAGTTGGGGAATGAATGGGTTGAAAATGGAAAGACACAACACAAAAACTAACCGAAGCTAACGCTTTCCCAATCGCTTGCGAGCCCGATCCACTACGACTGGCTTGAGCTATAAAAATCGTTCATCAGAATGAGATTAGGTCATTTAAGCCCGTTTGCCACTATGCGGAATTTTCCGTGCGGAGAATAAATCTAGCAACGTGATTGGTTCGCTTCGAGGGAGAAATATATTGCTAGCCAATCAGTTTGGTAGATTTATTTTCCGTACGGAGAATTCCCCCTCGTGGAAAACGGGCTTAGCAAACATACACTTTAAGCCTGTTTTCCACTAAACGGAATTTTCCGTGGGGAAAATAAATCTAGCAACGTGATTGGTTCGCTTCGCAGCGAAATATATTGCTAGCCAATCAGCTTGGGAGATTTATTGTCCTAGTTAGATTTTTGACGGGATTAGTATGTCTCACCCAACACAGATGGATCGTTACTGGTTAACGACGAAGATATTGGTGAAGCGTGATGAAACCGCTGACCTTGCAGAGCGTCTTGATGAAATGAAGACATGGGTGGTAATGTTGCCATTCTTTCGTATGCTTCTCTGCCCATATATGTCTGTAAGTAATTGGGCTACAATTTAAAAAGAGCTGTTTCTAGAGAAACCTATCTGGACTTCAATTCAAACTGAATCTATTTTGAAAACTCCGGCTCTACTTACAATTGGTTCGTGGTGTCCATGATGACCATAGAGTCCATACGGTGGGGCAAGACCGCTGGTCGGATTATAAGTAGTCGATGTTGGACCAGTGCTGTTTGGATGAGGCCATGGGTCCGGAGAACCATGCTCACCTGGAAATGAATACTAAACGTTATTCTGAATTCGCATATTGATTAATATAATATACTACATCTATCAGCTTCCAGAATACATTTATAGTGTTTCCATATCATGTTTTCAATTTTCTTTATGAGTTCTTGGTAAATTTTAGAAATAGATACACGTCATCCGTGTATCTACTACTGAAAAAAGACAACGGCTTAATGTAATCTATTTGTTAAGTGGCTCATTTGATGTAGTTTCAAATTTCTGAAGTATAGAGATTTTGCCTAAATATAGTCGAACTTTTGGGTTACAAATTGCTCTACTTTTGCTCAGAATTTATCTATGTTTAATTAAGGCATATCTATTTTAGAGCTAGCCAAGATATTTTAAAAATAAAAAAGTATCGATTATTAGACGTGCTTTCACTTATCAGGAGCATCGTTTTTTGTAGATATAACATTACAGTTCTAGAAAATAGGACGACGACCAAAAACTGATAAGGTGACTAAATATAAGGCATTTACAAACACGTAAATCAACACTGATGTTATTGAACACCAACCAATCCAGAAAGGGCAATAAATGCCACTGGAAATTTTCACATCGCAGATTAGCTTCGTTTTCATCGGGGCGAACCGGAGTTTGAGAGGATAATACATTTAAGCGGATTATACAATGTGAATAATAGTCATTATCAAAGTATTGTTTACTAACATAAGACTTGCTGCCATAGAAATCTTTGAGTGTCAGTGGCGTCTGAATTTCTTAAACCGTAGTTGTAACAATAGCATTATTACATATTATGATTCTCAGACAGCCGGAGGAAGTGATCATTTTCAGTTCGGGCATGGCATTACCTACTTAGCTTTGTGCATGCCTATCTTTCGAATAAAAGCCATACGTTTCAAGTTGAAGACCATGATTAACTTAAAGTATGCGAAGAAAACTAAACTTCCTATAGAGCAGAGCCCCATTAGTGAGAAAAAAAATGTAATCACATTCTTTTCTCACCAATGGACAAATCCCATTATAGACTAAAATTTCTATCTAGTAGGAAAGAAATAAACTCATCTACGCAGCTGGAAAGAACATATTAGATGTAGTAAAATTGTAAAGCTTGATGGCGAAAGGTTGTAAATTGCCGGAAAGATAGCCCTGCGAAGTTTGCAAATTTAGTATATTTTTGGAGACATTTCTCTATTACGTGCGGAAATTGCTACCATTTTAGAACCGAAATTGACCCAAAATGGTAACAATTTCCGCACATAATAGAAAAATATATTAAATTTGTAAACTTCGCAGGGTATCTTTCCCGCAATTTACAACTTTTCATGACCAAACTTTGCAGTTTTACTACATTTAATATGCTCTTTCCAGCTGCGTAGATGAATTTACTTCTTTTTGCCTAGATCGAAATTTAGTCTAGAATGGAATTTGTCCATTTCCTTTCAAAAGTAAATCACAAGACGAGTCAGTAATACTGGTGTACTGCTTTACTGGTCTTTTTGCTATAAACTATGACTTACAATAGTATATATCGCTAATGAAAAAATTTGGAGCCTGTTCGTAGGCTAATAATTGCATGGAATGCTAACGATGATATTCAGTTTGGCACACAGCGTGAGCTTGTAGGCCAGACAAGAATCGTACACTTGTTTTGGAATCATGAGTTTAAATTGACATGTTTGTCAACGTGGGAGCTAGAATTGTTGACCTACCAAGCAAATATTGGCGTCAAATTTCGTCGGCATACTACTCTGTTTAGCATGGGAGCAAAGCACAGGAACTATTTATATGCGCAAGACCTTGGCATTGTCAAAACTGAGGGATAAGTTTGAAGGCTCTAAGTGGATTATCGCGCCAAGAATACATACAACGTTTTGCGAAAAGCTATCTCACATTGTTGAATTTATGAATTCTTGAAAAGGGCCTATCATTCTTAATTCATTCCAGTGATGAATGTTACGTAATCAAAGAAAATTGGAAACATAATATTCTTTTTCCAAGATGCTTTGTTTAGACTTTGTTCGCGGGTATTTTATCAGCTAAGAATTCATAAAACTTTGTACCGTCCTGAACTGTACGGTGTACAAGTACAGGGGTCCGTATTTATAGAAAAATTGATGTCATTATGCTGTGTGTGAAACAGTTACATGTAGCCCTTGCGAACAAATTATTTCGAGCTGGCGCAGCTTATTTTAAATTATTGCAATTCTTTAAAAAATAAAGACAATTCAAGTCAACAATTTCCCGTTGCCCAGCGTTGTTTAAGTTGGTCTTCAATATTTCCCGTTCGATTTTAATTATGTTTATTGTTTACAAAGCATTATCATTTTTGCTTCCTGATCGAGAGTTTGCAAAAGTTAATGAGATTTTGCCGAGATCTTTGTGGTAATTAGTTATTGAAGAAAAACAGCAGCAGGGTCGAAAAGACTAGACGAAGTTTACGACTCAGAAGAATTTGGTGTACAGCCAGTGTAATTTGAAAACAATACACGCGATCTTCTATCAAACGATAAGATAAGCTCCTGCACACTCGAAATTTAAGCCGACAAGGATAACAAAAACAGTTTAGAATTGTTTATGGGAACTCCACCAAAATAAGACACGCAAAAACAAGAAGATTTCTAACTGCATTGGAGATTAACAGTGAGAATTTAAGAAGGTTGAAAGTTGTAAACATTTCAAATATTCCAGCTATTGAAAATATGATTTGGAAACTTGGCCAAAGTTTCATGTTTACGCAAATTAGTGAAAGGTGTTGTAAACAAAGGTAAACTTTGTAGCTGATAATTTCTACTATCATGACGGAACTTATGTAATACTTAACAAACGTGGCGTGCACTGTTAGTTGTACGAACTATATTGAAGACAGCGTTGGGAAAATATGTTCAGAAATTATACATAACAGACACTTAATGAAGCATATTTTGATTTGAACACCATAAAATTATAAATGTTTTCATTTCGTTTATCAAAAATTTAAACTGATTCCTCGGACAACAATTTGCTCTGTAAAACCAAGAGTTTGGCATACATTAGAGAAACTTGACTATATTATATTGTCACAACAGTTGTTTTTATTTACGTGAAAAGAAAATGAAAGTTGTAAAAGATCACTTCCCGTTTGGCTTAATAATAATTGTCCAACCCGAGTTCCATTCAAGGTTACTATTGCACTATATATTAACTTCAACGCGTATCTACTTTCGTTTCATTGTTCAAAAGCAAACTAGCACATACGAATGGCATTAAAATCCAATTAGATAGCCTAGAGAATTGTAAACAATTTAGTGTGTAGCTCGCACTGGGCCAACCTAGAAACACGTCGCTTCTTGTTAATCCATAGCATGTCAAAGTCTAGGACGAAGGGCTACTTTCCACGGTCGCAATTTTCACACGCACGTGCAACTACGTTGAACAATACTCACATAAAAGTTGGTTTGAATAGAACTACGAGACAGACTGTTTCAAATTTTGTGTTTTACATGATCACGTGTCTATCTATTAATGTATTTCTGAAAGATACAAAATTTTGAAGGATTTGAATTCTTACGTGCGTGAAAAAACGCAATGGTGGAATGTAGCCATAAGCCTGATAATCGGTGTTTGCGCAACATGACTGTATTCGTTATAAGCATCCAATCAGAACACTCGTTCTTTCACATAAATACACCCCTTTGAATAAATTGCTCGTACCTCCATAATAGATATCAGGATACAAAGCATGTTTTGTCGGGTACTGGGAACTATCTCGGGGTCCTTGTGCCATCATGTCGTCAGCTCCTGGCGAGTAAACCTGAAAAACACCAAAAAAAATATTAATACAGTTCGAGCACCGATTCAAGAGAATAAATATTAAAAAATAAAACTGCAAGTATAGTTTTGCTAAACCGTATAAGTTTCAGCACGTTCTCTTGTAGTAAGTATCACTCTTTTGTGGCGAAGTGTTTGAATAAAGCTATTAAAACAAAACCTCTAATTTCTTCTGAAGTAGCCAGAGGCAGATATTTTCCTAATCCAAGCTTTACGGTAAAATGTCTTGGAGGATTAGGCTAAGACGTGCAAATTACTGTATACGGTAATCTCGGAAAGGGATCAAGACTTTAAGAACATTGAAATTACTGCTAACAGTATAGTTACAAAATTGAACAGCGTCCTATATTTGTAAAAGTAGTTTTAGCATTTTCGAAAGTCGAACCTCTGCCAAGTAGGGAAAATTTTCGCATCCCGATACTTTTGATTCAGCCTGTTTTAAAGGGGTTCACGTGCACTACACTGCACTATGCTTAAAGGATTTTGTTGTCACACAATTGAACATGGCGTCAAAAACACACTGAAAATATTTTTGAAATATATTTCTGAGAAAAGCTGGCGCCATCCACATATTGGTGGAACAACAAAAGCAAGATGCACAGTAAAGCGTTCATAAAAAAGCTAAAGCCGTAGCTGACTTTTTAAATGGTCGAAGCATACTGGAAAAGAATATATTATATAACAACATACCATATCGCAATATACAATGTTTCACAAAAATGTACTAATCTGAGAAACAATGTAACAGAAGTAACGCAGTAGGATATTTATTATAAACTGGTGCAGTGCATGCGTGTACTTTGTCTGTCCGCAAATACTCACAATCGGTCACATTTCCTCCTTCAAAATCCAGCTGCAATTTTCAGTCTCTCAGTTCAGAACAGATGTCTATGTTTATGAAGTAATCAATGCGGGGTGCACCTTGCTGTATGCTCATAAAGCCATCTGTTTCACCGAATCAGTCTCATAAAACACAGATGGAAGTTAGTAGTACAGCTGCTAGTCAGCCAGAGAGAAACATGAAAAGCTAACAAACGAGCCGAAACCGTGGAACACATTGAGTACTAAAGCCTGTCAGTCCACGTCGAACTGCTTCTTGACCAATTGACAACCAACCGCGAGGGAAAATGTCGACATTCCAATCCTTAGAAGTCCAAAACGACATAAGAACAGCAATGATGGTTCTCTTCGGTTTTCTGGTTACTAAATATAGTCCAATAAAAGCATAATAGCTTTACTACAAGCAAAGAAGAGTTATGTCGAAACAACAAGCTTATATCAAGTTGCGCCGGCTGAATGGTGAAGACTACTCCCAACAGAAAAAGTTTGGATATTGCTTTCGTGATATTATTCAACAAAGCAGTGATGTCTTCTCAGTAGTGACACTAAATTTAAAGTGTAGGCAAGAGTGTTGCGGTGCTTTGAAAAACAAAATTGATCGCTGCTAGGGTCCAATTCTCCAAGATAGCAAAGGTCATAGACATGGTCACAGAATCATCTTAGAACACTTAAAAAGGTAACAAAAAATGCCTTTTTTCGATGGGTTTTGTTTTCACAAGCCAGTTTCCTTGACACACTTTCAGTAATTCGTCTTGAAGAAGCATTAAATCTACCTCCCAGATAAAAATGGACAGGAAGAGTACAAAAGTTTGGAAAATGAAACCGTCGGTACACCAAAAGCAAATTGTTTTCATTAAACTACAAGTGCATGCAACTACAACAAGAACATTGAATCTAATAATTTCCCAGAGAAAACACGTACTTTCTTTGAAACGGAACAAGATGAAAAAGGAACAAGACAAAGCGACGCATACAGAAGATTTGATTCCAAATTCCCCTTCCTAAATTGGTAAGATTAACTTAAAGAGCTATAACACTACGTTTTGACTTACTGAAAATGCACTTGCGCAAGTCAAATGGTACATTCACTCAGTCTTCAAAGCATGAAACAAACTTTCGCAAAAACCATTACATAATACACCGTAAGCCCGTTGTGAAAAACAGGTTATGTACCGGCCATGTACATTTGTGTATTCAACTTATTATCATGGGACTTTCAGCAAATATCTCATAACGGATGATTCACCAACGATAATAACAAAAAAAACCACCGTGATTAAGTTCAGAATTTCGCAATAGCTCTTCGCAAACATTCAAAAGTAGTAGAATGTTTCAGAAAGTGTGAAAGATTTGCTACTCAACAAGTCTTCAGAACCACAAGGGTCCAAAGTGGCCCTGGAAAGGCCTAGACGGGTCAAAGCGTGTTGAAGGTGCGTGCGACCATGCAGTCACGTCGATTTTTAACTTCTAAGCCAAAACATCTCTAGGAAGTAAACTGCTAAATACGTTGGCGTCATACAATCCATCTGTTTCATGTTGTAAACATTACGGAATCACTGTCATGTTCGCTCTCATGGAAATCAAACAAACCCAAATTACTAGCGCTAGAAATATGATTGTGTTAAAAGACGCGATGGTTATTCTACCAGGATTGTTTACTGAAACCCTTCAATAACAAGTTCTTACAAGCCTAGGTCGACGAAATCACCTGAGCAGTTTCCTACAAAACGTCAAAGCTGATGCCAATTCGAATTGGCTGTATTGTAGTAAATTGGGGTAATATTTTGCGCCACCGGTCAAAAACAAGCGCTAACAAATATATCGTACAAATAAAATTCACATTATTTGGTCGATATTAATAAAAATATTTCATAATTACCAATTTATATCATTTAATAGCTGCAATATGGCTAACGTAAGTTCATATATATTGGTAGCTAATATAAAAATAATCCAGAGACGAGTTCGTTAACACAATTTCATTTGTGCTACAAATCTTTTGATATGTTTACTAAATATGAAGAAATGTGTGCACCTAGAACGACGCGCGGATTGTTTTGCTTGCCCAGCGTCGCTTAAGGGAAGAAACAACAATCATACTTAGAAATGCTATTGATAAACAAATTACTTACAAATGCTCAATCGCCTTTCCAAACACCAAGCACGAAACAGCAGGAGAATAATGAGCGAGGATTGAGCTTTCTACACAACGGCGGCGCAAGCTAGCCTTCAGACGTTACCAATGAAAACTGAGCCGCGTGGCTATCTGCGCGCTTATCTGGTTTCCATCAAGGCTGCGCAATTGACAGGCGCGCCGCGAGAGTGATGGTGCGCAATTTATGCAATAAATAAACGCTTATGTCTTCTGGCGCGAGGCCAAACTCCTTCAAACTGCGCTCAGGCGGGCAAAAGCTATGCCAAAAAATCCTGAACACACGTTTATTTCCATGGTCATTCTAGCAATATATTTTATATACATGCCTCGATGCTGTTTGCCAGTTTCAATCTTTCTCACGCTTTTAATTACACTGTCTTGTTATCTGTCTCAATATTGTTATGTCCCTTGCTGCGAATGACTTATAAAGGCACGCAAATTTCTTTGTACTAATGTACGCAATGTAAGCATTCGTGTATTTGCTATAATGCGCTCTTGAAAACTGTTATCTACCTTATGGATTTTAATTGTTCAGTGTGTCTTGTTATCTGTCTGAATATTCAAAACTTCCTATACCTAATCCCAAAAGTCAAAACAAGGTTAACGATATTACCTTACTAAAAGGCGACTTGCGATTGGCTACTGGTTCAAATTTGAAATTTGCCGCCAATATATTTCATTTCATTGTGCATCTCTCTCGTATTGTAGATGACTGAAGCTTACGACATAAGAGCTTACGTTTGAGGACCAAGCAGAACACTGGCGATTGAATAGAGCAACTACACTCTGATCCAAATATTCGGAAACTTCGTAACACGGAATCAAGTATACAGCGCCCGTAACGAATTCAATAAAGGAAACCTAGCAGATGTTTGTGAAGTCAAATTGCAAATACTTTTCTATTTATACTGTAGAGAAATGATATAAGCAGAGACATGCATGAACGAAACTTGCATCAAAAGAATGATTAAATTAAAAATGGGACGTGTATGAACACACCAAAGGTGATGTTGTTAAAAACAGCACGTGCGCCCAAGGGCGACAGGTCACCGACAAGTTTTTGCTACACGAAATGACAATACTATGATGAAAAACATCGTAATTAATATTATCATGTGTGCATTTAATTTTATAAGTACTTTCAATTTTTGCTTGCGACCAGAGTTTAAAATAAGTCATGCAATATGAAATGGTGAATTCATCATATATGTATAAGCAGAGTAGTACTTCTAGTAGTCTTGTTTGGAGTGAAAAACAAATAAAATACGTAAAGATAACTTTGATTTATTTACCATAGTTTACCCTTATACAGGGAGGAAACGTCTGAATTTGACCACTACTCGCTACCTTACAACGATAAAAGCTATAAGAAACTTATATAATGAGTGAGCAAGTCTTGGTAATCTTCGATATTTTACAAAATTTCTGCATCGTGACGATGCAAGAGTTTAGCATAGCGTGCAACGACCACCCATCGTCAAAGGTTCAGTCAGTGCTGACATGACAACAAAACAACTCGAAAGCGGGCGAAATTTGAGCCGCCCGCGATGCGGTGACTATAAAGGCCAGTTGTCATCGCGAGGTGAACAGGGCAAATAGCGTTCCTAAATTAGTTTGCGAGAAAACGTGTTGAGTGGCGGCATTTCAAAACTATGATAAGATTTCAATCTCATTATACTTGAGTGACGCGAGGAGAACGACCATTGCTTTATTAGATTATCAGTAATTTAGCTTCATTCTCAACTACAGTTGCATAAATATGGCGTGAAATTATGGTGAACTTGGCTAGCGCTTCTCTTCGTTGTCATAATAAAAATGCACGCGAGTAAAGGCTTTGTTGTTATGTGAATATTAAAAAAACACCTGCCAACTTTGAAACGAGGCAAGTGAGGATCGTCGACTATTTCTTCACAATGGCGGTCAGCGGTTTTCACCGTTTTGCACTCACAATCGATGACAAATTAACTATTTCATATATAGTTAAATATAGATATGCACACTATAAGTATACTAAGAAACTATATAGATAGCCTCGCCTGGCATTCATAGCTATTCTGAACGAAAAAAATTTTCGTGTACACCTTATTTGCAAAACGTCGTTTTACGATTCAATTACCGAAACCAATTTATAGTTTTAACACGTTATGCCCTCTGGTGCTTGGAAACGAATATATTTTCTTTTAACTCATGCATGTAAAAGCAAAAGTCTCCTTTTAATGAAACAACGTTACCATTCTTTCTAAATTTCAAATTTTTACGCATATATCCTAACGATGAATAGGTTACAGACCCTGTCTTTTTACTGGTGTACAGTCATCGTACAGGCTAGCTCAGAAGTGTCTTGTTAATTCGTGAAATAGTATGCAAATTCGTTTGTTTATAATGAAAAATTTTTCAAAACAAACAAAAATAGATGCATGAGTGCACACGAGGGAGAGACAGTTTAGGACACTTTTCAAAACTGTGGGTAATCCTATTTGCGTGTTGCTGTCTCTCGGGGACTATATAAGCTTATTATAAAATGATGTCGGCTTTCAAGCAAACAGCGGATATCGAGTCTAAAGTGGTCCAGGAAATCGCAATGTCACTGAATTTAACATCACTCTTAAACTTGGTTTCGAGCTCAAAAACCTCAAAAGCATATTATATACACGCAACCGAGCGGTGAATTACTGAAGCCCGTTTTCCACTAGGCAGAATTTTCCGTGCCAAAAATAAATCTAGCAACGTGATTCATTGACTTAAGAATTTTTCGCGGCAAAATATATTCCTAGCCAGTCAGTTTGGTAGATTAATTTTCCGCAAGGAAAATTCCGCCTAGTGGAAAACAGGCTTCGATCATCATACGTTTACAGAGAGCGGAAAAAATGCAAGTGATAAAAATTTCGAAAATACTTCGAAAAGCTAATACCTCAATTAGTTGAAAAAAATTCTTTGGATGTAATCGACCACAACGAAAAAGATGGTGACATGTACATTTTACCAGAATGCATTGCAGGCTTAAAGTATAAGTAAGTGAAAAAAGATGACAAGAAAAACACCTAAATCTTATAAAATTTTAACACAACGAAAAATATAACGTCTTGTATCATGCCTGCATGTCAATAGACATCACTTCGCTTTTTTAAACGATTTCCGACCGCCGTGCATGTAGGGTAAAGTGTACATCCGCCATCTTTTTTTATGGTCAATTGCGACGCAAAGCACCAAGTAAATGCAAGAACAACGGCTTGAACTATTCTGTTAGCTATTAAGATAAATAGATATTCGTATTGTGTCAAACTTACCGTTGCCAAAAGTGTTCCATCGTTCTTTGCTCGAGATTTTTTCCTTCTCCCTGAGAAAAATAATTCTTTAGTTCGTATTTCCTGCAACAACTAAGTTTAATTCTCGCAAAGCAACGAATACCAAAAGTGGATTAAACAAATACGAAAAATTAAGAAATTGGAATAAAAACGCATTGTTAATCTGTTTATTTAATTCGACCTTCACAACTTGTTTTCAAAACCCCTCTTTCTCATGCTGAGGCGTCTAAATATTTTAGACGATGGCTTCTTGTTTGGGAATTATACAAAAGACATCATATTGACAATTGGTTAGTCAGTTAAATTCTGTTTTCGACTGTGTGGCTTCTGAACCATGAATGCATAAAATGACCCCACATTTACTTTTCAAAAAGAATAGATTTTGGTCTTGTGTGAACTATAATTTAATCCTCTAGGTTTCTTAGCATTTTACGACACGAAAATTGGAAAATAGGCCGTATAAATTCTCCATAGGGATTTAGCACAGTGCACTATGCGGAAAAATAAACCATGACAAGGCTATTCTTCGTCTACAATCATCGTTTTTGTTTGGAAAAAGTTCACAGTTACTAATTCAGAAAGTATTGCACGATAGTATACAGCTAGAAGCTACAGAATCACACAATTTGATTTTCTGCTTCAATGTGGAATCACACAGAAGAAAACTGAGCTTTGTACATCGAAATACTGTTTTTCAATATTTTTGAATCAAACCTTGTCAAAAATCACATCGAACACAAAAACATCTGTTTGATTTTGTTTATTTCTTAAAATCTCACATGATTTTTTCCCCGTTTGAAAGTAATTGAATCAAATATAAAAAAATATTACAAAAGACTTGATATAAAGACACACGAATGAAAAATAAACGAGCAAAAACTCACATTCTGGTGGACTGGTTCCAAGTGATACATCTTGCTGGCTTTGTAATGGCGGAGGTAGACCAGGCTAACATAAAAAAGTTTTTTTTTACTGTATATTTGTTTATTTTGACTGTTACGGTATGTTAAAAAGTTACAATAAACTATCACAAGAAACATAGCTATATCTATATTTCAAATAAATGGCCAAACTATGTCTATGATTTACAATTTAAAAATATGGTGCAATTTATAGTAGCAATCTAGTCCAATAATGACCGACTTTTCCCTTGTTTATTTGAATAGACTCATTTTCTTGTTCCAAACAGATGTTTCAAGAATTAAATACACAAAGCGGAAAAATCCAGAAAGTTGTTTACGATTCATCTTCAAGTAAAATTCACGAACACGACATTACCATTCGATGTTTCATCCCATCAAAGAAAATGAAATATTTTTATCTGTCATAATCTGTTTACATTTTCTAGGATACAAAGGTTTGCATAGTGCTAGCTGCCATACATGGCAAACGGATTTGAACAGAGCTAGGTTAGGGAACAACTGCATCTATTGTTTAGCAGCTGTCGACTTTAATTAGGACCCCTATGCGTGTTTGATCGATGCAAACCATTACTATGAATAATAAAAAAATCCTTGAAATATTCTATCATCCTTTGCTAGAGAAGTTTGTTTTGTACTTAACTTTTCGCCGGAGGTTTACGGGCACAATTTTATACTTGTTCAAGCATGCGGTCTGCTTGTAAATTAAAACGAACTAATCAAATACTTCTAATCTGTCTCATTAGCCAATCGCAAGGGCTGAGTAGTTTTGGTGGGAAATGAAAGGATATCCCGGTCGGCCATTGATTTTTATATAACTGGATTGCGCATCCCTATATGTCAGCAGTCAAAATTTTGAAGCCATCGCGGCCATCTTGGTACTCCAAA
>JAOBYK010433678.1:0-14702 GCA_025434845.1 Phenganax subtilis | reverse complement strand
TTTGCGTAAGATACCAATTGCAAAGACTTTGTAAACATGCCACACGTGAACAACACGCTAATTACAATGACGATGGGCTAGTCGCTATGAAACAACGTTGCAAAGCTTTTCATTATGCGTGTTTAGCAGCGTTTTCGTTTTGAAACTTTGCACTGTCCTTGGATCCCTAGTTCTCATTTGATTTCTGTATTTAATCCGAATCGTGCCTTCGTTGTTTTTAATATTGTTTTTCATTTTTGCATAGGTCTGCTACCGTCGCTAAAATTACCGTGGTTGTTTACTCTAGAATTTTCTCAACACTTGCTTGTTCCTGAAAAACACTGCAACAATGAAATTATCGATATTCTCGACTCTCACTGCTGTTATTATCGTCTGGTATTCGCATACAGGATTGTGAAGTGTTTAATGGAGTCAGAAATGCCAAATAAGCACTAAAGGCAACATTGAACTACTGGACACATTGATATTAGTCGAAAGGAACAAAATAACACATATTTGGTATCTTATTTGTCAACAGACGTTTATACCGCATATAAAGGCATTCAATGTTAGCTGATTTTTGCAGTGATTAATGGTGATAAGATGTTGTGGATGAATGCTGCAAACAAGCTGGTATTCTTAGTGAATCTGTTATCTTGGATTATTGTCTCTGACTAATGAAGGGTGATAAGATTTTGTAAGTAAACCTTCAAAATAAGTTGCTGTGTATTCTTGCCAGAGATCTATGATTTTGGATTATTATCTCCGACTTATCGATGGTCGTAAGATTGTTGTCAAGATTAATGCCAATGAACTTTCCAAAAAAACCTATGTGCTCTTACTGGATCTATGATCTCAGACTATTATCCCAGACTGATTATCAGTGATACAGATATTGTCGAAGGAACCCTGATCAAGTTTCGCCTTCATACTGGATCCATGGTATCGTTATAGAGTTCACTACATTGTGCCTGCTGATACTTGTTAAAAATGAAGTTATGTCATACTGAAGAATGTAAGAATGAACTCAGAAAACAACCTTTGCATTGATGATTTATGGTAATATTCAAACTCAAGCAGCTAACTACATAGTACTTCTACATTAGTAAAGTTGTTGTTGAATATCATATGTGGCAAAAAGCATGCTGATATCAAAGTGATGTGCTAGCTGATTAATCAAGTGATTTCTCATGAAACATCAAAAGGTAAAGCATTAGAAAACTTCCAAAAACTTCTTCTACCTTTCAAACCAAACTTTCTGTTTTATATGCAAGACATTGATGTGTGCCGCCATCCTGGAACCTATCTCGTTTCCTTTTTTTCTGTCAACTATGTACTCTCCAACGTGTCCTATTTGTGTTTGTTTGTCTACTTCTTCCATTTTCATCTACTCTTTTGCAAAAATTGTTCTATGTGTGAACTCTGACTGTCGTTTAAAATTCATGCTAAGTTCAACAATGTGCAGAAGTCGTCCATGCAGTGTACATCATGAGATTAACTTCAATGTGTAATAAAATCTAGTGTGTTTTAACTGTATCTAATGTAACTTTTCACCAGCGCATTTTTTACCAGAGAAGTGTATGTATGACAATGGAAATGAATAAGGAAGCATTCCTCCCAATGGTTCCCTGTAGTTTCACTGTGAGCACAACTTGCAAATTAGAGTTTTTGTTCACGCAAACAGCGTTCTTGCCAACGCTGTTTGTCTAAATACATCTTGATGTGATATATTATAAACGACAAACTGTTTATTATCGGTGTTTAAATTTGAAGCACCGAAAAGTGTGTTGGAAAATGAGGCGTTCGCTGAGTTTTTTGCACGCTTTGAGGTGTTTTAGACACAGGCATTAAAAGTCTTTAATTCCTTCTCAAATGAAAATTGTATTCAAGGAGAAAATCAAGGACAAAGTTATAGGCTTTTATTACTGTAGAATCAAGACTACGATGCCGTGCAGATTTCCTTTGTGTTTTGCTTACTTCGCAATGACCATCTATCGTGCCCGATAGGCTACCCACATGTACGCTATGCGTACCAATTTTTCTCACTTGTAACGCTTTTGACCAATGAAACACTATAGAAAAAGGGGACTTTGACTATTGGTATGTGATAAAATATCTTGTGTGTAGCAAATATCGTTTCAACTTATTCTAGTTGCCGCAGCTCCTTCATGTTTCAGAAAACGACTAAAGCTTTTCCTTAGTCCTACATATATAAATCAACCCTAAAAATCAAACAAAATCTGAGCACTGCATGCATTGGAAAAGCCTTGAGAAAGCCTTGAGAAAGCCTTGTGCCGCCATAATTAACGGAAAATGATAATTTATTTTTTAAAACCTATTCAATTCTAACATTGTTTCTTTGAGGTTGTCCCCATGGTCTAATTCGGACAGACAATGTTTACATGAGATCAGTGGGATACAGACCACGGGCCGGTTGTACGAAAAGTGGAGAACGCTGTCGACTGGATACTGCTTTTCAATCTTCGTAAAATGAAAAAAAAAAAAACAAAGAAATAATCTTGAGTGTAGGCCAATCAAATAAACATAGCATCCTTTAATACATAAATAGCAACCCTTACTTTATTTTATAACGATGAATATGGAAAATTTCACCAATGTTTTAAAAAATCACTATCCAGTGGATAGCGCTGTTGTTTATTCTTACAACGTGCCCATGACTTCTTCGAATCAAGTAGACAAGCCTGCGGCCCTCTAGCAAAGTTTTGAGAGTCTTTTTCCCGCCATTCCCACGTGATCATTGTCTACCCTGTACGATATACCTTTGACACGCCATATTGACATCACATTGACGCGTTTTTGGCAGAAACTTATATTGGACTTTTCCACTTCAACTCTGCTGTAGCGTAACGAATGTATCTCTTTGTTTCGCAGGCACCACAGCAAAGCTAATGACTTTAGAACAAAGAAATACGCTACTGTACGCTACGATACGGTTGAAGCGCAAATAGGCCTTTAAAAAGCGGTTGAGTGAACAGTTTAAGCATATAGGCAACACTCAAGTTCCAAAGATTCAACTTCTTATTTTTTTCAAGGCGCAGAACTCGAAGTCGAAAGCAATGTTGAAGTTTATCACTATTTTTGTTCTCTGTTATATTGAAGCCACGTTTGCTGCAAGTAAGTTTATTATAGTGCCATTTAGATTAGGGTGCGACGTAATTCCTCCACCTGAAATTTCCAAAGATGCTTTTCGAGACTTAATGGTTACTGTTACAAAATGAGTTGAATTTAGTTTTCGCGATGAATAAGCTGAATAGACAGATTGATAGTTTAGCAATGGGCTTTACCTTGTATTTTAAATTTACATCTTTATAAACGTTAGTTAATTTAGTTTATAACTGCAAGGTAAATGTGAATAAAGAACGAGACGCAGCGAATGCGATTCAGCGACGAGATGCAATTTTTTGACTGATGACTTTGGCTCAAGTTGAGATTTTCCGGATATTCAAAGGCGTATAATATTTTTATTCTTTTAGTCGACATGTTTGGTAAAAGTTTTTTCCATGGATAGTTTTATTCGCCTATGAAAAATTGTGTTGTGTTGCCGAATCGCGTTCGGTGTGTCTGGTCTTCAAACTCGTATCCATCTATGTCTAACTGGGTTTATATAGCGTCTCCACATAATTTTCTAGGCTACCATGCATTAGACAAGGTTTATTGTATAACCAATCTCACTAATAGTTTGGCCCTTTTATCGCTAATGATCTTGCATGTTCTTTCTTGGATCCCTGGAATAATATATTCATCCTTCACTTCGTTTCACTTGTGAATTCGACAACTAGAATAAGCTACCTCTTTGATGTTCATATGATAAAGAAGAGTGAAGATTCAAAACTAGTGTTACTGGTATTTTCACTCGTCTCGATGCATTTAGCCCCAGAACACGGAAAAAATCTGATTTTTTGTTGACTGCACAAGCAAAATGGTTTCTTATAGCTTCTTAGAAAAATGCTTTGCTCACTTGAACTAAATTTTTTAGCAGTGATTACCTTGGACGTTGAAATACTTTATTTAGTCGTCCTAAAATTGTCAGGCATAAGCCTTTTTTTTTTAAAAAAGCTTGAAAACAATTAAGATACATACATTATCTTATTTCTAGAAACTACATACATATATGAATAAACAATAATGCGCAACCTGCACGTTTGCATGGAAGTAACAAAATCAATAGTTGGATGCAAGGCCAGTATGTGATGCCATTATGTTAAACGACTGCAGAAAAATGGCATTTGGTACATCACAAGAAAAGCTGTTTCAAAATTTTGGACCAGAAAAGCTATTTTGAAAACGAGATGTATAACGTGCGATCAGATTGTCGAAACTCGTGTTAGGGTTTGGATCAGATCATCGAAACTCGGAAATTTAAAGTCGCCTGATTCTGCTTGTTTAACTAAAGTTTCCAAGTCTACCGTGCTGTAGTTATTTTTTAAAACAATTACCATATACGACCTTTAAGTGCTTAGATGGCCTGATGCAAACACTTGCAAAAGCTGCTGTAGTAAAAGAAGCATGCAAAATCACTCGCCTTGGGCTCTTTTTTTCGCGCGCTTTTCTTAACACAAGTACAATCCCAAGTGTTCAGATCTGGCCATTAAACAGGGAAATGATGCATATAACTCATTAGTACTCTTCACATGGAGTGGCTATTGTTTCCTTTTCTTCTACAGGATTGCCGAGAATATTGATTAACAATCGGCGTTAGCGTAGCGTATACAAAACAAAATACCCAGGCCCCGTCCATACTGGTGCGTTTTCGTTTGAAAACGCATACATTTCGATGCGTTTTGGCCTTCCGTCCACACTAATACGCGCGAATACGCTCAGCGTATATTCACCGAAAACGCATCGATTTGAAAACGCTGTTGAAAGTGAATACAAATATTAATGAAAACGCATATACGTATCGTATTAGTGTGGACACTCGAAAACGGATACTTTCGAAAACGATGACGTCGCCGCATCGATTTCCACTCTTTTTCAGGTCTTTAATCAGCCAACTGCAATGTATTTCCAGCCAAACATGACGGACGAGTCTGATATGGAATTCCTCTTGCTTTTGGCAAACTTAATTGTTTGCTTGCAGTTAAATTTTGCTTTATACAACAGCATGATGATTTCATACCAAAGATAATCAGGTTCTCAGATCAATCAGTTTATCTGAGCCGTCCCCGGGTCGTCCAGTTCGAACAAGAAATCGGGTTTGTGGACCAAAATTATCGTTTTCGAACGTTTTAGTGTGGACAGTCGAACTACGAAAACGGTAGTGTGGACGCGAATCGATCGATGGGTTTTCGATCTCACGAAAACGCATACATTTGAAAACGCATTAGTGTGGACAGGGCCTCAAAGAAGCGCCCTTGACTTGAACGACCTCTTCACCTCTTGAGCTATAATTAGAAACAAATGGGGGGACGCACGCGTCAGCTTGTTTAATGCCAACAAACTATTATGCCTTAGGCCTGGTTCTCATATAACGCCCATGCCGACCGCTCTCTTTGTGTTTGATCACTGGAGAAGAATTTATTAGAGCTATAAACGAAAGAGTTTAAGCGTCAGTGACCACAGACAATGAACGTCGCTAACCACCAGCGGCATTTAAGAACCAGGCTTTAACTTCATTCCTGCACGTTTTAGTTAAAACTAGAGAGCTCTAGGAGAGTGCAAAGTTTCTGAGACCCTGAAAACATCTTACCCACTACGCTTAGTTACAAATGCGCGGACATTGAAGTTACTCATGTGAGGTAGCTGCATGTGAGTTTATGTCAGTAATATACGTACCACTTTACTCCACTCGAGCATACTAAACAATACTCACAATGCCACACTACTACACTGTGCACTCTACACTTCAATCTACGCATGAGATTCCGATAGCATCACCGCGATTTATATTGTAAATTGCTTACTTCCGAATGATATTCGAATGCATGGGCTTGCACTTGTGGCTGTCGACTGTTACGCACTAAATACATAGCGCAGTATAAAGGCCACCGTACAGTTGCATGCGATATCCAGTAATAACTATCTTGTAGATAACAAAATAAAAATCTATACAGTTTTTACTTTGCCAATTGTAGCTACTACACGAATTATTATTATCAATCTAGTTGCATGTCGTTCTGAATTGTTTGTTTCTATGGTGTAGCGACATTTCCCGCTAATACTGCAAAAAATATATCAGGGTAGCAAGAAATGCCAAGAATTTGCCATGTTTAACGGCAAGACGGCATAATTTTATAATTCGTTGGAGTGATATAAACACAGGACTCTGTAATATCTAGCAGCACTACACCTCTGACTTGTTAATGTGAATTTTTCGATGATTGTTCATAGTCTATATTTCATTACAACGCACGTCTCTAGACAATAATACATCCACAAAACATCATAGCCAAATGTCTAGAGTTTACTCGACTTTAGTTTCAAATATGCGCTTCATCGACTAGTAATTCGTTCGATACTAGTGCTCAAAAAAAAACTTAATTAAATATATTTGGACACTATAATAGCATTCTCGCAAAATATAAAACTTTCAAAACGAACTTCTCATTGCGTGCTATTTTCGTTATCTCACTTACTCCTAACACTTCCGCCATCACTGCGCCAATACAAATGTAATACTAGCAAGTTATTTCTTGCTCGCACATGCGCATTTGCGTTGTTAGGGAAAGAATCGGGTGTTCCGGGGAAATATGCTTCACATAGCAGGAAAAGCAAATGTTATAAATTTACAATAACGACAATGACTTCTCATAATTTTTGTGAATTTTGAAAAATACCTAGAGAATACTTAAAGAGAACATCTCAGATTGTCTAAACGACCTTGAAAGCACTGACTAAGTACTAAATCACTACGAACATAGATCACATACACCCCCTGGAAAGTGTACACTATGAATGAATGACTGCATGACTGAGTGGCTCGTTTGAATTTTCGCCCCTCATCACAATAGTGCAAAGTTTCGAAGAAACTTTGCACTAAAAATGGGTTTCAGTAAGTATAGTGGCTGCTCAAGGTCAGAGATTCTAACAGTCGTTGTTCATGTGAATAGTTAGAGTAATTATATAAAGCCCGACATAAGCAACTTATTTCTACCTGATTTATAATTTACAATACTGGATAAAAAATTAAATTGAATCTTATGTGTGATAAATTATACTTTTACATACAGCGTGTCTGAATTCTGAAACGAAACGGAACCAAATTATATGCATTAATTTTAAGTTAGTTTGATGCATATTTAAATGTCATTTGTAATCGCAGACTAAAATTTTGTACCTATCAGAGGTACCAGCCTTCGGAACAACATGTGATTTTTTGCGGTATTTCGACTCAGTTTTGACTCTTCGTGACTTTTTTGTGATCTCTACATGACCAGTCTCAAACTTGATATGATTTTGTTGTGATTTCTTTTTATTTCATGGTTTTTTGCCTGAAAGCTTTTTTGAGTTTTAACTTTTAAATTCTTTTGAACTTTGATCATCCTCAAATTTGCAATGCTTTTTTTATTTTTTCTTTAATTTTGTGATTTTTAAAAAATTTTATATGACTTTTTTCTAGTTCATGATTAAATTTTGCAAGTAATTTTTGACTCTTTGTTTTATAAACGAAAATGGTGTTGTTTATACGCTTTTTATTTTTTGGTGATTATTTAATTGACTTTGTTTTTGAATTTTACGTGATTCTTCTGAAAGCCTCTGTGATTTAAATTGGGGACTCGCCTTTGGGCCAATTCAGTGAATTTGAAATGCGTACTATTTATTGGCCCTGCATATCATATCCAAAATTATCGCTATATATGTATATTTCTAACATGCGTACATACAGTGTGTTCAAAACAACACAGAACCTAATGGACCTTTACTTTATCGCCAAAATTTCCAAAAATTTTGCACTAGGAAAATCTTTTACCACAGCCGGAAAGAGCATCCTGAATTTAGAAAAACTGCCAAATCTGGTTGCGAAATGGTGTAAAATAAGGAAAATGTAGCCGTGCAAAGTTGGCAAATTTTGTATATTTTTCTATTACGCGCGGGAAATTAATACCCGTTCGAGGACTTCGGCATCCACTTCCCGCGCGTAATAGAAAACTATACAAAATTTGCCAACTTTGCACGGCTATACTTTCTTTATTTTACAACATTTTGCAACCAAATTTGGCAGTTTTACGTAAAAGATTTTCCTAGTTCAAACTTTTTTGAAATTTTGTCTATAAGGTTAAAGGTCCATTGTGCCTTCATTTCATGTTAGTTTGACGCTAATGCCTTCTCTTTCTTTTTTTTATATGAGCATTTACATGTCATTTTTGATCACAGAATAAAGTTTTTGTATCCATCTGAGACACAGAGCTGTCAGTCATCGTTCTAATTTGCAATGCACTGGACTGATATGAAAATTGTGCATGCATAACGCTTCGATGTTGTTTAGGACACTTTGTAGAACTCCGCTTTTTTGTGTGGTTTTGTTAGACAGTCCACCGTGTCCTTGTGGTTGGAAAAAAATTGCCTCTAAATGTTATCTCTTCGAAAAAAATCGCTCAACTTATGACGAGGCTTTGGAAAAATGTCATGAACAAGGAGCTGTTCTGTCATTGCCAACCAGCTTGCAAGAAAACAACGCCATTGCTGCTATTGCAAAGGATGAAGACCTGTATTTTCCATGGATCGGAATCTTTAGGTAGAAACACACTACAGTAAAATTATTGATCAATAGTTATTTCCAAGAGATCAATGTTAAGGATTTTAACAGCATGTAAATCTTTCAGGATTTGTCAGGATTTGAAAATACATTTCGAGCGGAACCAGACCAGGACATACAATAGCCCTAATAATGACATTTGACTACATCCTGTAGTATGAGTCTCTTAAAAAGTTGTATGTATGGTTACTAGTTACGTTTAATGTTCACTACTAGTATCAAGGTTTCATGCAATTTTTAACTCATGTCGTAAATATCCTGCTCTTCTGCTTTTTCAAGTTGTAAAGGACGCCCCATCATGCCCTAGGCTACTAGGCCCAGATGAACTAAATGAGCAAACACTGAGCGCACAAAATGTTGGTTCAAGATCTTGCATCCGTTTAATTAAGGTGGCTCCCTAGCGTTTTATCTCCGGGGGGTATTTTGATCGTATAAACAAGTAAATCTTGTAATGCCAAAATAACATTTTGGTCGCGAAACAAACGTTGGATATATTTTCCTTTCCCTTTCGTGAATTTTTTTCATTTTTTTACACATCGATTGCCGGTGGTTTACTTGTTTATTTACCCGATTTTAAAAAATTAAATCGATACGTTTTTGAGTAATTCGCGAAAATTTACTGTGGAAAACTCCTTTAATTTATTTTTTTTAAAATTGGTCTGTAAGTTTAAAAGAGTAAAAACTTTCTTTGTGCAAAATTTGAGAAAAATTCACCGAAGGAAATGCAAGATATTCAACGTCTGTTTCGCGACCAAAATCATGATTATTTCGGGATTCAAATTTACGCGTCTATAGGATCAAAATACCCCCGGAGATAAAACTCTATAGGGAGCCACCTTAAACAGCTAATCAAATTGTATTTCAGGCGCTATGACAAAGAATTTGTGAGTCAAGTAACCGGACTACCACCACAATTCACTGCCTGGAATATCGGTCAACCAGACAATCACGGTGATAATGAAAACTGTGGCCAACTTCTTGTAAGCCAAACACTAAACGAACTTAATGGAAAATGGAACGACAATCAATGTGGAAGGATGAACGACTACATTTGCGAGATGAAATTCCAGTAACGTGAGTATAGAATTCCGTTTTCAAATTGAAGCCCGCGGCATTGTTTTTCTGCAAAGCGATATTTGTTTTGTCTTGTGCCTCACCCAAAGTCAAGACAAAAAATGTTTTTCATAAAACACTTTGCTGGTAAAAAACGGTTTAATGGTAAGAAGTACCTGAAGCGAAATTTCAATTTTATGTTTTAAAACGAAAAGTTCATTTGTGAATAGATTTAGTAGGCTAGCAACATTTTCAGGGACAGCGTAAAATATGATTATTGAAGAACAACATAAAACATGTCGTATTTGAAGGCCTTGTTATGATCTAATGATGTTGTGCACAGAAAGATAAAAGCAATTCAGTCCTCATTAAACTGTGCGTGATCTCGTAAAACTAGTTAAAATGAAGTTTTTGTTACAATTCGACCTTCAAAGCTCATTGTAGCTTTGTTTTTTTTTCAGTTTCATTTACAACATGTTCATGTGAAATCAGCAGAGCAAACAAGCAGACGAAACGGAAAACATTTTCTTTATATAGTTTACTGGGTATTTGTGGATACTGTTGTTTCGTATTATGCATGACTACACTAATTGTTTGTAATCACTTGTTTTCTTAAATAAATAATCGCATGAAAAACTTTAAAAATTTTATTTATAGTGTGCCTATACTTTAGCCATGTTAATATGGAAAGCGTACTTGTGTAAACGAGTATCCTTATACTTAGGTACAAGGCTTTTTAAAACTTTCACTATTGAAGAACGTGATTAGGAATTTCCAGCACCCAGGATATACTATAGTTACAGTATGACAAGCAAAGCATGGAGATGGAAACACATTTAGGACAAACTCGAGATAGATGAAAGTTTTACATTTCAATTCTGTCCCTATAACCAAGCCACACCGTACCAGTAAAACGGTAGTGTAATGCTATTGCATGCTTGTGTAAGCAAATGCGTATAGCTGCATACCAAAGAGATTGCTTGAAAAAACTGCTTCAAATCATAAACTGCATGTTTTTGGATTAAAAACAAGTCGTTTGGAGTTCCTGAGAGTCCGCACTTCTGGGCAAATACCTCTACTTCACTTTCACTGAAATGTACACAGAGGTTTCCCTCTTGAGCGTAGCACTTGCCGATCCTGTAGCCCATTGTCATTGCACGACTTGTTCCAACTTCCAGGCTTCTCCGTGCGCCCTAATTAGTTAATGGCATTCATGACGTAGCTAATTTCTGTGATTGCGTATCACGTGCAAATGAATAATTTTCCACGAAAAGAAAGCTCTTCTAATGCAGAGCGCTTCTAGAGTCTTGAAGCCAAACATCCGAGGTCGGCCCTAGTCTCCCCACGGAACAGAAAATACGCAAAGAAACAAAACAAACAAGCATGCTCGGAAAAAAAGTTTTACAAAGCTACTTAGCATTTTTGGCAAAAAGTAAGAAAAAAGACACAAAGAAAAAAATAGATGCAGTTTTTTCTAATTTTATGGACAAACTGCCGAAAGAAATAGTTTCTTGTTTTAGAAACGCCAAAGACAGCCCAGAACTGAGTTATGTGAACGTTTTTTAGAATCCAATTTTTGAGATTTTAGCCTCAAACTGAAACTTCAACAAATAAGTCAAGCGCCTGAAAATAATGTCTTCACAAGCGCGTGACAATCGCCCACGTGTGAGAACGTTTGCTTCGCATATATACATAGCAATTTAGACATGGTAGGCAAGTGCTTGCCAAAATATACAGTGCGCAACTTTATTTTATTGCAAATATACAAGAAGCACAAATGAAACATAATTTAGAAAATATAATCACTGGTAATTTTACTACATTCTTATGAAGTTTTAATGTTTAATCTCTAATTAGCTAAGGGCTTTAAATTAGCAAATAAAAACGAGAATTTTTGAGAAGTATCCAGGCGTCACTCACTCTGCAGAAACGTCATCTTTTTGAAAATGTAATCAGGCCGCTCATTGGCTGCTCGGTCAGAAGTAGTAGTAGTGGTAGTTGTAGTAGTTAGCAGTGTGCGCGCGGAGCCAAGCCCGGGGAGAAAACAAAAGTGCATGTGCAAATCTGTGCTCTCCCTTCGCGCCAGCAAAATGGTCGTAGTGGAAAATAGCGTATAAGCATGTTTAAACTGCTTGTAAAGCAAGAGAATTTTTTTTATTTGAAAGAACTCTGAAAACTGTAACGTAGCTTCAGTTAAAAGCTTTCATTTAGTTGTATGTTTGAAAAAATAATCAAGTGTTCTTCAGGTAAATCTTAAAAAAAGAACAAAATTACGTCACAAACTACAGAATAACTTTCTGTTAACATTTTGCGCTTGACCATTTCTAGACGAAATGCTTTTAGAAATGTACAGTCAAGGCCCAGACACACCGGATGCAATTTGACAACGTACGTGACGCGACTTTTCAGATTTTGAAAGCGAATAAATCTGTCCATGGAAGAAAATTTTAATACACATGGAGACTAAACAACTAAAAATATTATATCCCCTTCAAGTATCTGAAGAGTCTCAACCAGAATGAAAGTTAACAGATGAAAGTCAAAATATCGCGTAGCGTTGCAGAATCGCGTTTGTACATAAGCGACTTATTTTCTATTTCTAGGCGATTTTTGTTGGTAAAAAGAGAATTTTATTTTCTTTGTTCGAGGCGCCCGTCTTGCAACGTGCTGCCTAATTTTGATTATAGTGCACATTTAAAACCTAGGTACGCATTGTGTACATGTTGTATGCCATCTGATTTGCTGATACGTTAGTGGCCTTGATAAACCAAAAGTCAGAACCTTGGTTTTTATTTTTGTTCATTTATTGTAAAGATTATCGTTGTTTACTTGCTATAGTTTCTTTGCTACTTTTGCTGCCAATAAAATACGATTATTGCAATTCTTGACACACCTTATCGCCTGTTATGACCTTGCTCTTAGTTAATAAAAAGTTGATAGCTCTAAAAAGTTTGTAATTCTAGTATATTACCATACCTAGGTTAGATGTAGATAACAATATTACAAAAGTCAAAAAATAATAACTGTCCCTTAATTGTGACTTGTAGTGGTATAGCAGTGATAGATACCATATCAAGGAAAGTCAAGTTCAACTACTTGTAAAGAGATGTTGTCATAGGTCATGGTGATATTCTTGTTGGCAGTTAAAATGGCAATGACCAGGTTATCCTCTGAAGTTGTAGAGAGATTCCACGATGGTGTTATGTTTAGCATGAGTTCGTTGGTCAGGTGATGAAGAATTGTGAGAAGTATGTTGTTGCTGAGAAGACTAGTGTTCTGGACAAACACAGAGGATGGGTTACACTGCATCAATATTCGGTTTTGGCTGTACTAGTTTTCTTGCAACATACACAAGAGACGGTCTTGTATTACTGACATGTATATACCTGGACTGAGCGCTCGGGTCAATATTTGTCCGAATTTGGTGCTCACGTCACATAGGACCATATATCACGAAATATAGGACCATTACATCATATACATGCCAGTCATTGCGACTCTCAGTTATTTTCTTTGGTATAGTGGATGATGAAACCCAGTTCAGCTGCATGTCTTGGTCAACAGGAACAAGGAGACCAGCAAATGGTTCACATTCTGAAGGGGTGAATGGCTCTGATTTAGGTGTGTTCAAGTATCTGTCTTGTTTTGATCTTTTGACTCGTAAATTTTCAAAATTTTAAGTTTGTCAAGTTCAACGGTGCAACATATTCAGATAAATGCCCTGGAATTCTTTCTGAAGATCTGGAAGAATATTTTCAAAAGCTTTTTGTTTAGCTGTTCTTTCTTCATTCCCATTCATTTGTAACGCTTTTACTAGTTCATCATATTGTGGGCGAACTGACATTTTTGCGTTTTCAATCATAGCTGCCCAAGGATCAATCTCTTCCTTAATTTCACCGTCATCTTCAGAATTTTCACTGTTTTCATCATACGAGGAGCTTGACATTTCTTCGTCAGATTGGCTGTATTCTCTAGACGAACAATAATCGCTTTCGTGCCGTCTTAGATTATAGCCTTTACTAGACGTTTTTCCACAATATTGGCAGTTCATTCTTTAAGCTCGTACAAACTCTAAATGACGAGTAGGGTCTCAGAGGTCCTTATTTTATGCCCGATAAATACCATTCGATTTTTACACTAGAAATCTCATTCGTCTATGCATTCTATAGTTATTTTGAAGATGACTTTACCACCTTGTTCTTGCTGATCATTCTCTAAAGCATTAACTTCGCTTGAGTAAGGTATTGTTGCCTATCTTCGCGAGAGAGTTGATGTACGCCAGCCAAATGATTAGATAATTTTAGCAAACCTTTCTTTCCACAAAGAGGACAGTCTTTACGTCTTCGGGGCATGTTTGGAAATAAAGTTTTCAGATTTTCAAGTGCGTGTATTATAACCCATAAAAATGCGGAAAAATTAAATATTCTCTCTCTCCCTCTCTGGATCGTTTTTGCAGACGTCAGCTCGAAGTGCATGCGCATTACCGCTTATAGTTGCAACGAGCACGGCTCATATGCTCATAGTTGCTATAAGCACGGCTCATCTGCTCATAATTGCAATGAGCACGGCTCATATGCTCATAGTTGCTATGAGCACGGCTCATCTGCTAATAATTGCTATGAGTACGGCTCATAGGCTCATAGTTGCTACGAGCACGGCTCATCTGCTCATAATTGCAATGAGCACGGCTCATATGCTCATGATTGCTCTGAGCACAGGCTCATATGTGGCCGGTTTAGGCCCGAATTGGCACTTTTTGGCCCGATTGCTGAACATATGTCCTAACCAATGCAAGCCCTGCTTCTGTTGTTTTAATTTAGGTATTTCTGTAAGTTGACCTTTGATTGTCGGATAAAAGCTTTTTGGCATCCGTTGAGCTACAATCTTGGACAAAACACTTGAGAATAATTCTCGCAATTTGGCCCATGAAACTAAAATATTTACCCAAACTTAA
>JAOBYK010433567.1:0-14713 GCA_025434845.1 Phenganax subtilis | reverse complement strand
GAAAGCATTGGAAATTAAGGTTTGTATTTGATCTTCCGTTGCTTTGTTTGAAGCTATCTTGTGGAGCGCGACCACACGTAATTGAGAAATTGAATGATATTAGTAAGTGAAAATTTGATTTCGTTTTTTGGCCTGAAGCTGTAGAAGTCATGTGACATTATAAAGTGCAAGGGTGTAAACCAATATGTTGGAAAACAACAACGCGCACTGCAAAGGCAAGTTCCCTGATACACAACCAAAAAACAGCATATACTGTAAAATGTGAAACATAACAGATCGTAATCATGTATTATTAAACAACAATAAGAATGACTTAAATTAACAAATCAATTGACTTTTCTGCAACATAGTGCAACCAAAACTGGCTTTCTGTCTTACTGGTTTATTATAAACTTGACAAACGTAGACTCTTGAGTCCAGTTTGCAATTGCCATAAATGTGTGGATTGAGATGCCCGTGGTTTGAAGAAGAACGAGAGCTATGGGCGCCCTTAATTTATTGAATCGATGCCGGCTAGATTAGGTACATTCTCTAGCCGTCAACTTGTAGTAGCTCAATGCTGAAACGTCGTTGTATGACTTCTGGTGGCTAATGGATAATCTAGTTTGATTACCTCTATTAGCAATACGCAGACCAGAATCTGCTTCAAACGTTGAACCGCGTTTGATAGGGTCGAAATTGTGGCCAGTTCGAGAGGCTTTTACTGAACAATGTATTAGCAATAATATAAACTTGTCTGAGGTTGTCTGCACAAAATTTTTATCCATTGCATGCAGTATTTGTTTTCGTTTTCACTGAGGATAGGGCTAACTGCATAACTACCATTTAACTGATGCTGCATCTCGAATTTCAGATGATCCTCTTGAGAGCTCGGTAAAAGTTATTGTAGTACCTTGGCTGAGAAGAGACGTGAAATCAAAGGCTCCATAGTTTTCTGGAGGTGCAGTAGGTACGTAAAACATGATAAACATTACTATATTTAAATGCCTGTGCGTTGCAATTTCATGTGTGAATGGCAATTTCTCATCAACAGCCGATTGTGTAAAAACTCATTTAATTTTTCTCTCGCCATTAACAACCGCTTACCGTATTTGCTCGGTTGGCCGCAGCCTACGAAGAAGCGATGCATATGAGAGCAAAGTTATTAATAGAGCGCCGCCCACAAATAAGCACCCCACTAATCATCCACCAATTGTGGCGTTTGATCGGAGCATTGTTCTTCAAGCTAAGTTAAAACAACTACACTACATCTGAATTTCCAATCAATTTTGGACACTATTTTCTTATAATTACATTACATTGCATGCTTTTCAGTTACGTATGCAAAAAGCATGTCTTCTATGTTTGTTTTTAGAAATTTCGTCCTCAATAATCAGTTTCAACGGTATCTGAGATACCTACAGTTTGTCACAGTAATCACTGATTCACTGGATGTGTATTGCTTATTCACTCGACTAATTAATTGCACTTCTTGTAGTCTCCAATGACGTACAATAAGCTTCTCGAACACTCACTGGGCTATCTACCCCATCTCAACTTATAGTACAAACGAATTGCTGGGTGAAATTTACATATATCATATTAGTGACTTGAGTATTTTTGAGACCGATTCTCATTCGTCGTTCAAGTCAACTCTGATAATTCTGGCGCTAAATTGGTTTAAGGCTATATTTCCTATTCCTCCCCTGCTCCCCCAATCAAAGTTGTTTTAGGCTATGGATTACTCATGGCCCTTCTAATTTAGTAAAAAATGAACACGCAACATTGATTACGGGACAAGGGGGAGTGAGAGTTGTAAGAATACCGAGAATTTAGGACATCTGTCCCAGAACTTTTGAAACTGATTGAAGGGCGAAATTTCTATCGGAACGTGACCGGCAATGGTCTTCTCGTTCGTAACGCATCTAGCAGTTTCGTAGCTTTCTTTCATCTCAGTTTTGAATATAGCAAACGACTGACGGCATGTCAAAAATCAAATATTATTTAAGAATGCCACCCCCTAATAAGCACTGCATCGAGAACACTAAAACTTCAAAGAGCCCCGTGGCGCTCAATCGAGTAATATGGGTTTTTGGCAATAATTTTATTAAAACACTCAATTGTGGCTTTAAACGTATTAAACAATTTCCCACGCTTTCTTTCAAAAGAACGTCTTTTGTTGAGGGTTTATTTTCATCCTAACTGTGCAGAACACATTTTTTGTGCTTCGTGATCGTCGATAACCTCTCTCGGCTTTTAAATGGTTAAGAGGACGCCCTAAATCTCTGTGTGCGACTGTTTTTTATCGAACTTGCACTTTGCTTAGAATAGCAAATTGTTTTGCGGTCCATAAATAAAGCAGTGCATTTTGATAGGTTGAGTATGAGTCTCGTATTGCACGATTAAGGACCGTTACGCCTTTTCCAGTATAACAAACACAGAAATAAAAACCATGAAAACATATTTTTAAATAGTTTTAAAGACTTCAAAAGAAGCTTGGAATAGCGGACTAAGCACAAATAAAGTATCCAGGAAGCGAAAAATAATCATCAGTAATAATTCTGTGTCTGATTAACTTTTTCTTGTCAGAAGCGGATTAAGAGAGGAGGCTGACTGGGCTACATCCAGGGACCCGCGGATTTTCGAGTCCTGGGGGGGCACCAAATTTTTTTAATTACTGGAGGTAAAGCGAGTCCTAGCGGATTCTAATAAGAAAAACAGCGAGGGGCCAATCATCCCCTTAATCTGCCTCTGCTTCCTGCTCAACTTGTCTGTTTTTCTTATTGGGGCACCCAAAATAATTTTCCCGTGCGAACCTTCCATATGGTAACTGATATACATGAACTAAGTAATCATGGTCTTGTTTTTGCGGCACGAAGACATAAGTTTCATTGCTTTAATACTATTATGCCCCACAGTATCTCCAGAAATTTGTAAAACTGTATCCGCGGTACGTCGGCGGTGTATCATGAAAAAAACAATAGAAAAAGTACCAGCGTATAGATGCAAAACGTTAAAATATTACCAAATATGTTCATTTGAAACGTATCCTATTCAATTTTCAACTACCTTCTTTAATTCTACTCCAGGTCAGGTTTATGATAAAACAAGACTATTTTGAAAAAGTAAACGAAAACCTGTTTCACTAACAACTCATTTTTGTCACTGTATGCACTCTTTGTGCGTGTATGCCTGAAAGTTTTTCCCAAAAACCGCCTTTAATGAGATATTTCACGGTATTTTATCCAAAACTAGTGAACAAATGAGATTTTGCAGAAGTGGTATCTTATGATTCATATCATATATCCAGTAAAATAATGCGTCCATATCCAGTAAAATAATGTTAAAAAGCAACAACGAAGGTACTTTAGCACAAAGTTCAAAAAGCATGAACTTCAACTATCTGCAAGCGAACGCCTGCTACGAAGACGGTTAAAAAACATCATAAACTTTTCAAGCAGCCCAGTCGAAGTAATGAGGCCGTCATTTTCAACCCAGCAGTTTATTTTGGTGTAGAATGTTTGGTACTTTATGTAACTCTAAATTTGACATGTCAAACTAAATATTGGAAGATGCGCGAAATTTTTGGCGATATTCCGAAACCTTTTGAGTTATGTCTTCAGTAACTTTGCTGAGGCTTCTTCTCACATCATTTTGATTGAATAGTATAGATTATTATATTAATAATCTGCTCTCGGAGTTGGACTTTACAGTATGTTTCCAGTCGTATATCTCAACAAACGTCTTAAATCGCCTGGCATCGAACACCGTAAAGCCATGGCGAAGTAGGGCCACAGCTTGTGCTCACCGTTGAAATTCTTGAGCTTTGTATTATGTAGGAGCACACAATGACATCAACACCTTGGGAAAACGAAGAAAAGCGAAACTTTATCTGTATGGAAAGTATTGTCAACAAGGTTATGAGCGACGGTTTGAGGACAATTTTTAAACAAGAGTGGAACAGTCGTTACCAAGCTAAGCTCGGAGAATGGGATGACACCTGTGTTAGCGGGCAGCAGTTACATAACTTGGAACAAACGCGAAAGAGACCACCTAGGAGTATGTATCTATCACATTTCTTCCATGGAGATGCAAGCCAGTGGGACTGCACTGTGTTGTTTGAAGCAATTCTGTATTCAAAGTCGATTGGTAGTGCAAGTTTAAATCCGACAATAAAAAGTGAAGTGGACAACCTGAGAAAGATACGAAATAATCTCAAGCATTCTATCGAAGAAAAACTCTCCGACACCGAATTTCAAGCGATGACGACTGATGTAGAAAATGCATTCAAAGCTCTTGGTCTTCCAACAACTGAAATTACTCGGATCAAAGAGGAAAGGAATCGTTACAAGTCATTTCAAGTCCTTCCTCTAAAGCCTGCCCACGATGTTATTCTCCGCACTGAAAAGATAAGAGAAATCAGTGAAGATCTGGAAAAGCTACGCAATGAGCGTAAACTTACGTATTTCTATATGTCTGGAAATCCAGGAAGTGGAAAGTCGCAACTCGCCGGTCAAATTTGTGAGAACATTTGGCAGGGTCTCAGTTGGCTTGAAGAACCAACATTTGTGATGACATTGGATGGTAAAGATGTCGATTCTCTGTTCAACTCGTATGAACGTTTTGCACGACGCCTGAATTGCGATGAAACTGTGTTGTCGGATAAGTTGAGTTCTACGAATACAAAAGAAGAAAAAATCAAAGATTTGAGATCCCTGATAACAACGAGAATTAAAAATTGGAAGAGATGGTGGCTTGCGGTGGACAACGTAGAAAAGCTCCAAATTATCTCACCTCTTCTGCCTCTAACGGGTGACGACGTTTGGAATCATGGTCAAGTTATCTTGACAACACAAAACAGGAATCACGTTCCGTCTGACAGTTTGCTTACTAAACATGTTTCAATCAGTCCTGGTATGAGTGATCTTGAAAGCCGTCATCTTCTTTCCTCTTTATCAGGTTCGGACGCTGATGATGCATTATTAGATGAAGTAGCAGTGCAATTAGATCGCCAACCTCTGGCAATGGCCGCGGCTGCGGTGTACTTCAAACGAGTCGTCAAGGCAACGAGCAAATTTTCATGGCATGATTATTTGAAAAAGCTGGAAAACGGGAGAAAGGAGATCACTGAAAAGCAACTCGGCAACATTAGCCCAGCCTATCCGTCGACTATGACTGCTGCTGTGTTGCTTGCTGTTGAAAAGTGTATTGAGAGTGACTCCAACTTGTAACATTCTTTCCAGTTTTTGTCACTTGTTTCTTTTGAACCGATGCCGCTTGATCTTTTTGCCAAGTACATTCAGCTGATTGATAAAAATTTTGATCGAGAAGAAGTTTTTCTTGCAATACAACAATGCTCATTGTTTCTTCCTGCTGAGAATGAAGATGGCGACATCCGACTGCATCGTGTTGTCCACGAAGTCATTAAATTGAATTGTGAGAGAAGTAGAAAAGCTGAGGCAGCACATTTATTGGAAGTTAGAGGTGCAGCACGTGAGCACAACGATGTGGAGTACCATTTTCAAAATGTTGTTCGTACTCTATATAGTTTTAAAGAAAGAAGTGATGAAAAAAAATTAATTCCACATTTGAAGGCGTTCAATGAAGCGGTTAAGAAGCTTTCTCCAGAGTATGAACGATTTTGTCAAAACGGATCCGTCATCGATCGATATCAAATGCTTGGAGTGTTCATGTTCTTTGCTGACACTCTACACAAATATTACAAGTATAAGTATTCTCTTGATTTTTTACATTCAAGTCTTCAATTGTCTCAAGGTTTAAAAGCCGAATTCTGGGATGCTGTTGTTTACAGTGAGTTGGGTGAGGTGCATAAAGACATGTGCGAACTGGTAAAAGCAAAGGACTATCATCAACGAGCCCTAGAAATCCGTAAACGACAGATGGGTGAAAAAAATATAGAAGTCGGTAAGTCTCTCAATAGCCTGGGACTTGTGTTTCAACTTGTTGGTGAATATAAAGAAGCAAAAGATTGTCTTCAACGAGCAGTAGAAATTTATAAAGAAAACGAACTCCATATTGAGATCGCTAATTCTTACAATAACCTGGGTCTTGTGTTCCAAACTACTAGTGAGTTCGAAAAAGCAAAGGATTATCATCAACAAGCGCTAGATATTCGCAAAGCACAAGTTGGTGAACAAGACATTGATGTCGCTAATTCCTACAATAACCTGGGTGAAGTGTATAGGCTTACTGCTAAAATGGAGAGAGCAAAAGATTGCCATGAACGAGCCCTAGAAATTCGTAAACAAAAACTCGGTGAAAATCATGTTGGTATTGCTAGTTCTTACAATAACCTGGGTGCCGTGTGTTTTCATACTGGTGATAAAGAGAACGCAAAAATATACTTTCATCGAGCATGTGAAATTCTTGAAGGACAATTGGGAGAAAAAAATGTTGATGTCGCTGCTTCTTACAATAACCTTGGTGAAGTATATAGCAAAAATGGTGAACTAGAAAGTGCAAAGGATTACCATCAAAAAGCGCTAAAAATTCGTAAACAGCTACTCGGCGAAACACATGTTGATGTCGCTACTTCTTATGCTAACCTGGGTAAATTGTATACGAGTACCGGTGAATATCAACAAGCAAAAGATAATCATCACCGAGCGCTAGAAATTCGTAAAGATCAACTAGGTGAAAAACATGTTGATGTTGCTGCTTCATACATTAAATGTTGTGAAGTGTATAGACATACTGGTGAAGTCGTACAGGCAAAGGAATACTTTGGAAAAGGTCGAGAAATTTTTATAGAGCAACTACTATGTGGCGATAGTTCTTTCAACACTGCGCTTCTTTTCTGTCAACTTCGTAGTGAAAATGAAAAAGCAAATGGGATCTTTTCTAACGAGCATTAGAACTTCGTAAACCACAACTGGGTGAAAACATGACTCACGTATGTTATGTGCCAACTTCAAATTGTTCTTGAAACTCTTTATCATGTCAAAGATAGAGGTGATAAAGTAAAGTTAATTCCACACTTGAAAGCGTTCAATTTAGCTATTAAGAAGCTTTATCCAAAGCATGAGCAATTTTTTCTAGAAGCTCTCTTCACAGATAGATGTGAATTTATTGAAAATGTATCTTTTCTTTGCTGGCACTTTCAGCGAGTGTTACAAGCTCAAACATTCCATCGATTTTTTAATTCAAGTCTTCGGTTGTCTCAAAGTTAAAAAGTGAACTGTGGGTTGCACGATTTACAATGGCTTGGGTGTTGTGCATACGAAGACGTGGGAATTGGAAAAAGCTATAGATTATCATCATCGAGCCCTAGAAATTCCTAAACAACAACGCGGTGAAAAACATGTCGATGTCGCCGCTTCTTACAATAACCTTGGTGCAGTGTATAAACAAATTGGTGAGCTGGTAGAAGCAAAGGAGTACATTAAACGAAGCCTAGAAATTCGTAACGAACAACAGGGTGAACAACACATTCATGTTGCTGATTCTTACTAAAACCTCGATGTTGTGCATCAAATGACTGGTGAAAATGAAAAAGCAAAGGATTGCATTCAACGAGAACTAAAAATTCGGAAAGAACAGCTGGGTGAAGAACATGTTGATGTTGCTAAAACTTACAATTACCTTGGTATGCTGTATGAAAATACTGGTAAGTATGAAAGAGCAAAGGAATATCGTCAAGGAGCACTAGCAATTTGTATACAACTTCTGGGCGAAGAACATGTTGATGTTGCTGAGTCTTACACCAACCTAGCTCTTTTGTGTGCAATGACTGATGAATATGAAAAAGCAAAGAATTATTTTCAACGAAGCGTAGAGATTTTCAAGCGATCACTAGGTGAGAAAGACGTGCGTGTGGCTACTTCTTACAATTTTCTTGGTGAATTGTATAGACATACTGGTGATATGAAAAGAGCAAAGGATTACCATCAAAGAGCGCTAGAAATTTGCGAAGAACAACTTGGTGAGAAACACGTTGATGTCGCTACTTTTTACAACAACCTGGGTAAATTGTATGAAATTACTGGTGAATATGAAAAAGCAAAATATTGTTTTCGAATTGGAAAAATGAAAAAAGAACAAGTCGGTTAAAAATACTTTGATTTCACAAGCTGTTGCGATACCTTTGATGAAGTGCTTCGACGTGCTGGTGAAGTGGTGATTACCATAAACAAGCGCTAGAAATTTGTAAAGAACGACAAGGTGGAAATCATGTTGTTGCCACTACTTTTTGAAATGACCTTTGTCTTGTGCATCAAATTGCTGGTAAACATAAAGAAGCGAAGTATTATCATCATTGAGCACTAGATATTTGTTAAGACCAAATGGGTAAAAGACATATCGATGTCGCTGGTGCTTACAATAATTTGTGTACTGTGTATGTAATTTCTTGTGAACTGGAAACTAGAAGTTTGAAATGAGCGACTGTAAAGGAGAATTGCGTTCAACCATGGTTCAACATATTCAAAATTATTACACTATTCTCGCCAACCAACAGAGATGCGAGAGGTGTTGATCTCAATTCAAAATCGAGTGTTCAGTGAAAGGTGTGCTTTGCACTGTTGCATTTTCATATGCTCATGGGTACGCTTTTAAGTATTTAAATTGCAATAAAAATCAGTAGAAAAAAAAAAAAAATGTTTAGAGTGTAGCTTTTTATTTGAATACATGCATCATTGCCTATCCCTTAAAAGTTTTTTTCTAAATTTAGGTCATTGACTTATATGACCTCATGAATGTTGGATGAAGGATTTTTAGAAGTTTTGAACATTATTTACTTACATAATACCTTGCTCCCAAACACGGGGATAACCCGGAAGCGGGTAGGAATCAAAAACTAACAACATTAAAGGAACGTATGGCGATGTTCAATGCAAAAAGTTTAAAATTTATGGTTCGCACAGAACGTTTACCACAAATTTAACCAGAATATTCCCACGAAAATTGAGTGCTCTATATAGTTCATTATGCATAACTTAATTGAGATCTACTCGCTGTTTGTTTGATCTTTGTAAGGCCCATTTTCCACCGCGCGAATTTGTTCGCGCAAAAAATAAATCTGGCAACGTGATTGGCTCGCTTTCGACTTTTTCGCGGCAAATTATTTTACTGCCCAATCACGTTCCTGGATTTATTTTTCGCTCGATAAAATTTGCGTAGAGGAAAGCGGCCTTAAGTTTTATAATGCATGTGTGTATGTAATATTCTGGTGACTATATAAACCAAAGACATCACTGCCAAAAATCCGTGCTTCTGAAATAGTAAAAGGAATACAGTACAAAACAAGTGAGGCTGAAATTCCGGTGGCAAGTCCTTTCACTCACACAAAGTGCAAACTGTATGAGTAAAGCTGGAATGCCATTTCCAGTCGTTTTTCTTCGTTAAAACTGAATCGAGAATTGCTTGTGCACGTGCATGCTTATAATGCCGGTGTCCTTTAGAGCTAGGGGTATTGCATTATATTTACCATGTAAAAACTTCATCGTCTTAGATGCTACGTATGATATTTGAGTCTTCTTGTGCAAAATCCAATATATGTTCTCATGCAAAAACTTCGCGCACGAATTTGTTGCTTTTGAACAATCTGCAAAGAACTTTTCTTTTGTAGGAAATTTTTTTTGCATTTATTCCCGATAACTCAAGTGTTATTAATATAGACGATCTTTGACTTTGGTTTCGAAAGTTTTTCAAAGACGCCGCCAACTTTACAACTAACATTAATTTTAAAATGATTTGAGCGATACTTTTTTATCATCTAAAATCAAATTTTATCGCATAGATCATTTTCACTCACGAAATTTCTGAATTGCAGATGCCGGGCAAGTGTAACTAACATATATAGCTGCACAAATTTCTTCTTCTAAATTCAATGATTGTTTAAGACGCGGTTGAAGACATGGAAAGTAGATTTTTGAAATTTTTTAGGACAATCCCCGCAAACAAAATAAAATCGTCTAAAAGTTGTTTGTTTTCCCCTCGTTTGCTTGAAAAGTTGCGTTTATTAAAAACAACCTGCAACCTGTAGCTCAGCTTTTTGGACGTCTCTAACGGGACTAGGTATACCAAAAATGTCACACAATCTTTAAGGCCGTTTTCCACTTCGCCCGTATCGTAGCGTAACGTAGCGTATCTCTTTGTTCTAAAGTCATTAGTTACGCTCTGGTGCTCACCAAACAAAGAGATACGCTACGTTACGCTACGATACGGGTGAAGTGGAAAACGGCCTTTACCTTGTGTTTAGTTCCTGTTCTGTATGCCTAGACAAAGTTCAGCGTCAAAATTGATTATTAGCGAGGTTTAGCCAAGTTGACTAGACGTCAACGAGGACGTGAACATGGCGAGTCAGGTCCATGTATGGATGTGCCACGCCATTTTTACGCCATTTTCACGTCCTCGTTGACGTCGCGTCGTCTTTGCTAAACCTTGCTATTATGATGTTACACTTGGGGTTGCGCAAGGTGCACGCGATGCAATCACAGAGAACGAATCCCATTGGACCGTAGTGTGAAAACGTTGATTCGTGAATTCTAGATGCGTACTAAGTTACATTTATTTTAGAAAACAAGAGTAGTGACAATTCAGAGTAAATCCACAAAATAGGGATATAGAACGGTGCGGTGATGAATTGTACCTTCGTGCTACATTTATTTTACTTTAGCAAAGTAGGGATAATGTTGAAGACTATTGACAGGCGTGTGTAAATATTGGGTTGTGGATTGTAAAGTTTTGCTATGTTGTATCCATTGTGCTAAATCTGAGCAGCAGTTAGTAAATATATACAATGAAGACACCAGACTGAAGCATCAAAAAGTTGAAAGGGGAATTGTAATTTCTAGCTAAGTTCACGTCACTAAACTAAGTTAATGACAGTGTCAAATGTGCGGTGAAGACGCTAGACTGAAGACTTCAATAGATCGGTTTTGGGTCATACCTTTTTGCAGCTTTTATTAAAACGTTGTCCAGTAACCGTGTCGTAGTAGTTGTTTACGTATAAAAAATGACGTCATGTACTTCAATCAATCATCATAGCGAGAAATATTCTTCCATGAAACATCTTGATGCTTATGGAAGATTCGTAGCAGAAATTTGTTCCAAGATTCTATACCATGTGAGACTGTGCTCCAGAAACACAACCAGTATAACATGTGAATAAGCATTTGAAGTATTGAAGTAGAAATTAAGGTTTGTACTCGAATTTCTGTTTTCATTTGTATTTGTGTGGCGCATGACTACCGAGAGTTACGTATTCTTACTAGCATTGATAATTAAATTTGGTCTAAACATTGTGTATATTGTGAAACACGTGTCTTTTTGTGTTTCTCAAACGCGAACATTTCAATACTTCTTAGTGTAATGGAATACTATTGGTAAAGTAACTATAAGCGTAGTTTCAACCAAAATGCGAAAGTGGAGTTATAATTTGACTAGATTAGCATAGTCTATTGCAAACTAAGGTTTTTGCAAGGAGTCTGCACGGGACAATCTTTGAAGTATCTTCCGAAATAAGCTGCAAGCGCTTCACGAATTAATCCACTAAGCTACCTTCAATGACTATTTCGGATGCAATGAAGAACAGATGCCACATTGTATATTTTCAGCTTTGCTGAGAGTTGAGGTACTTTCAAAACCACAATTATGAAAATCTAGTCAAGTATCTTTAGAGAATCTCATCATACAAGAACACTTCAAGTATCATGTTTCCATGGTTAGAAGTGTCTCTTTGTAAAAATAGAGCATACTTTGAATTTCACTACTCTTATTGACAGCTATAAGACTGAATTACATCTGATTGAATGTAGTGAAATTTATAACGTACAGAGTAGATTTTGATGTAGGCAAAAAGAAGTGAATTCATCTACCCAGCTGGAGAGAACATACAAGGTGAAGCAACATTGCACAGTTTGGTTGTGAAAAGTTGTTACTGAAATGCGGGACAGACTTTGCCAAATTTTGCAACTTTGGCGTACTTTTTTATTACGTTCGGAAATTGTTGCTATTTTTTATCATTTTTCGGATCATTTGTATAAACTTGACATTTTGTCCAGATTCTATACATCCGATAGAGGCTTAGTAACGACGTTGTCAAGACTAGTGCTGCTGCCTATCGGCAGCAGATATGTATGCCGGGGACGTAGGAATCGGGGGAGGCTGCGCTCCTCCCCCAAAAAAAATCACCCAAGTTAAAATTAAGTAAGATTATCAAGCTCTTTGCAAATTGCAATGAAGGTAGAAGGGTCTTTTTTGGCAGCTTCAGTTAAGTTAGATTAAGACCTCTGTTGCTCGAATCGTTAATAGTAGTTAAACTAAAATAATATAGACCTGAATGTGACCAAAATGAGGTTTATGTAATGCAAAAGTGCTTAAAACCTGTCATTTCTGCGGATCTATAGAGCCTTAAAATTTTCCAAATTTTCGCCCGTCAATCCTAGCAAGCTTCTTACGCCCCGGATGTATGCTGTTTATGTTCCAAAGACGGGTATTAAATGAAAAAAAATATTCTGCATAAGTAACCTAAAATTTGCTCCACTGAAAAAGCTCGTTTTCACGACTTCGTCCTTTCAATTTGCCAGACAAATATGTCAAAAAGTTGCTTTTATAGCGATTTTTGACGGCATTGCACGCGAAACTGCTGCAAATATGAGATTTCCGTGGAAGTGGTGTTTTATAATTCGGTCTCTTTTCCGCCCACATCCAGTAAAACAATGTTACAAACCTCCAAGCTCCAAAACTCTAATTGGCATGAAACAAATCGTCAAAATACAAACTTTACGATTGGTTCGTCATAATGCTAATATTTTATTTGGCTGTAACATACCATCTACTTCAAGCAGCTCTAAATTTGAAATGACAGGCAAACATTGCAAAATACATTTGTAATTTACAGTGGGTAGACAAAAAAAAGTGGCCCCTCATTAAAAAACGAATTTTTGGGTTTACCATTCTGAAAATTTTACAACAGTTCAAACATAAGAATGATACTAAACACATAGAAGTTTGAAATGCCTGATTAGTACCATAGTTATTTCTGGATTGGTCTTGAATGTCCTGAATTTTGTAAGCAAAAAAAAACTGTTTCTCGAAGGGGAGCTAAAAGAAGCCAGTTTTTTTTGTCTACCCACTGCATGTGGGCTCGCGCATGTCATAATGCATGCGAGATAAATGCTCAGATTGTTTTGTGATATTTTGATAAGCTTATGATTTCTCTCTTAAGTCATTTTGTTGAGGCTTGTCATCATACTTTGACCCAACTCTGTAGATTAACATTTTAAATTACTGTGCAGTTTATCGCTTTAAAAACCACTACAATTGTCTTGCCATAAATAGCGCAAGATCATGACCAAGTAGAGATGTTTTCCTTGGGGCCCCTGAAAAACGTAAGCTTTGTATTGTGTAGGAAGATAAAATGTCAGATGTACCTTGGGACGATGAGGAAAAACGAAACTTCATTTGTATGGACAGTATTGTCAGCGAGATCGTAAGTGACGGTTTGAGGACAGTTTTTAAACAAGAATGGAACAGTCGTTACCAAGCTAAGTTCGGCGCATGGGATGACACCAGTGTTACAGGGCAACACTTACATAACTTGGAACAAACACGAAAGAGGCCAAACAAAAGTATGTATCAGTTAAAATTTCAAAATGGAGATACGAGCCAATGGGACTGTACTGTGCTTTTTGATGCAATTCTTTACTCCAACTCAATTGGTAAAGCAAGTTTAAATCCTGTGACGGAAAAAGAAGTGGAAAATCTGAGAAATATTCGAAATAAAGTCAAGCATTCTATCGAAGAAAAACTCTCCGACACCGAATTTCAAGCCGTGACGACTGATGTAGAAAGTGCATTCAAGGCTCTTGGTCTTCCAACGACTGAAATTACTCGAATTAAAGCGGAAACGAATCGTTACAAATCGTTTCAAGTCCTACCTCCTAAGCCTGCTCACGACGTTATTCTTCGTACTGAGAAAATAAGAGAAATTAATGGAAAACTGGATGCGCTGCGCAATTTTGCTAAACTTACGTATTTCTATATTTCTGGAAATCCTGGAAGTGGAAAGTCGCAACTTGCCAGGCAGGTTTGCGAGAACATTTGGCAAGGTGTGAATAGGTCTGAAAAACTAACATTTGTGATGACATTGGATGGTAAAGATGTCGATTCTCTGCTCAACTCGTATGAAGGTTTTGCACGACGCCTAAATTGCGATGAGAGTGTGTTGTTTAACATGTTGAGTTCTATGAAGACAACAGAAGAAAAAATCAAAGATTTGAGGTCCCTGATAACAACGAGAATGAAAAATCGGAAGCAATGGTGGTTTGTAGTGGACAATGTTGAAAATCTCGAAATCATCTTGCCTCTTCTGCCTCAAGCAGGTGACGATGTTTGGAATCATGGTCAAATTATTGTGACGACGCAGAACAGAAGTCACGTTCCGTCTGACAGTCTGCTCACTAAACATGTTTCGATCAGCAGCGGCATGAGCGACCTAGAGAGCCGTCATCTTCTCTCTTCTTTATCAGGATCGGAGGGTAATGATACATTGTTAGATGAAGTTGCAGAGCAGTTTGATCGCCAACCTCTGGCAATGGCTGCGGCTGCGGTGTACTTTAAACAAATTATCGAGTCTTCGAGCGAATTTTCATGGCATAATTATTTGCAAAACCTTGAGGATGGTAAAAGACAGGTCACCGAGAAACAACTCCGCAACATTAACCCAGCGTATTCGTCGACAATGACTGCTGCTGTGTTGCTTGCTGTTGAA
>JAOBYK010433456.1:0-14717 GCA_025434845.1 Phenganax subtilis | reverse complement strand
ATCGTAATGGAACTTCCGGTATGTAATTTGAGAACTTTTTTTGTGAAATATGATATTTCCGTGGTCTTTTCCCGCTATAACTATCGCTATGTTTAGTGTATAAAAACAAAAATATATTTGCTTTGTAGAGTTTTTTATCGTGATTTAGTGGTGCCAGTTTCATAACTATCTGGCACATACAACGCGAGGTATTAGTGCTTGAAAGTCATCGTTCGAATTCGAACGATATTGTATTACGCTGTCGCCAAAGGGTTAAGGACATGTCTTTGAGGAAGCGTTTAAGGTTAAGACGTAGGAGGCGTAATTTAGAATAAAAACTAAGTAAGACATCACAAAAAAGTCTTATGAACAACATAATAAAGTTCTTGTAGGTAAGTACTGGATTGATACAAGAACTTCAGATGTTTTGGGAAATACTTTTAACCTTCAAAAAGTTCTTCCACCTAAGACTAAAGAAGAAAAGGTTGAGTTTATTAGAAGTAAACCTTACTCAAGACATCATTACTTAAAATTCATAGATATTGTGAATGATGAGCTTTAAAAATTAGATAGGAAGGTGGAGAAGTATGGTAGGAAGAATATACTTAAATATGTAGACACTTCAGAAAAGAAATTAGATAAAAATGATTATGATGATAAAGCTAAAAATTTTATTGAGAGTCATATTAATAAACATTTGAATAAGTATAGAGCTCCTAGTGAACAATTTTTAGAATACTTTAAATTGGATAAGAAAAAAGTTGTAGATCAATTTAGTTCTAGACTTACTCCAAGATTTAGAACTATAAAACCTACTCCAAAACCATGTACACGTATGATACATCTACTAGATAAACCTATAAAAGACATTGGTGTTCAACCTTTAAAACCAACAAGGTATATACTTCCAAGAACAAAGAAGCAAGCGATTAAGCGTCATTTAAATGAACGGTATAATTGGTTGATAGACTATATTCCTCCAAAAATTAAGTCTAAGGTTACAGATAGTTATAATAAGATAAAGAATAAAATTAGGAGTCTATTTAATACAGAACCAAAGATAAAAGAAGAACCAAAGATAGAAGAAGAATCTGTAGTGTGAAGCGACGAAGTTATAAGACTATTAGAAACGGCTATTAAAGGAAAGTTAAGAACAAATGTGATGGAGTACAATGGAGGTGATTTTGATCCAGAAGCATGGTTAAAAGAATATGCTAGACCCTAGGTGATAGAGCTTTTAAAAACACTTATAAATAACAAAGTAGAACTAGTATTAGTTTGCAATATGATAAAAAAAAATCCAGCGACAGATGAAGTTGAAGATCAAGAGCTTGGTTATTTTAGTTCTTCTAATCATATAATATTATCTGGATCAGATATAGAATCTATTTGTGATAATATGGTGAGAATAATAATAAATGAGTTTATAGCGGCATGTAAAAAAGGTTCCGGATGGGAGTTGGAGAGGATATGAGAACTAGACATCCATGTATCTAAATATAAGCCCCTCAAAGGTTCTTCCTATGTTCCTACTCCAAAGTGGCTTAAAGATAAAAAAGCCGTAATAAATCGAAAAAATGATTTTCTAAATGAAGATGGAGAACTAGAGCAACAATGCTTTAAATGGGCTGTTACCATAGCAAAGCTTAAACAACGCAAAACGGGTTCGGTACCACACAATACCAACAACACATTCCCAGTGGTTTTTTTGCATAGTAAAGTGCTTTGATGATTCCATTTACGAGCCAAAGCTAGTTAAATACACAAAACATCCAAATATTTATTCACCTGGAGATGTTGAACAGATATTTGTGGATAAGATAGAAAACGAAGCCGAAGACATTTACGATAGTTTTTATAAGAATCCTTAGAAAATAATTCTAACAGAACAAGACCAGCTAGGTTTTGAAAATTGTAGAGAGTGTTATGCGTGTGGAGAAGAGTTTAAACTTCATAAGGAAGGTAAGCTAGACAAAGTTAAAGATCATTGCCACTTCACAGGAAAGTACAGAGGTGTCGCACACAATAAATGTAATCTACAACTGAAGAAATCAAGCTTCTCTCCAGTGATGTTCCATAATTTAGAAGGATATGATTCTCATTTATTCATAAAACCTTTAAATGCAACCCCAGTTCGAATCACTTGCATACCAAAGAATGAAGAAAAATATACAAGCTTTACAAAATACGTCCCAGTAGGTTTTGATAAAGACGGTAAAGCGATTACCAAACAGTTGAGATTTATAGATTCCTTCAAATTTATGAGTTGTAGTCTACGATCTTTAGTCGAAAATTTAACGCAAGAGGATGCTTCGCGATTACAATGTCTTAAAAGATTTTTTCCAAATCACGTAGAACTACTATCCAGAAAAGGAGTTTACCCTTATGATTATATGGATAGTTTTGAAAAACTTCAAAAAGAGTGTCTTCCTTCAAAAGAAAACTTCTACTCAAAATTAAGTGATAAACACATTTCAGATGAAGACTACCTCCATGCGCAAAAAGTTTGGAAGACTTTGAATATAAAGACATTAAAAGATTATCACGATTTATACTTAAAAACAGATGTTGTACTTTTAGCAGATGTGATAGAAGAATTTCGTAGAGTGTGCATGAAGAATTATAATTTAGATCCTGCTTGGTATTATACAACACCAGGATTGGCATGGGACGCCGCTTTAAAAACAACAAATGTGAATCTCGAACTTCTTTTCAAGGAAAATATGTATCTAATGATAGAAGAAGGAATAAGAGGAGGAGTAGCTATGATAACAAAACGCCATATAAAAGCAAATAATAAATATTTACAAAATTTTTATTCAAATAAATCTTCTATTTATATTCCATATTTAGATGCAAATAATCTTTACGGATGGGCTATGATGCAGCCGCTTTCCACCCACGGTTTTAAGTGGATGACAGAGGAAGAAATAAACTATTGGCAATATCTTGAAGCGAATCAAGGTTGTATGTTAGAAGTAGATTTAGACTATCCACAACACCTTCACGATCTTCATAAAGATTATCCACTAGCACCTGAAAAAATTCAAACAAAAATAGATGAAGGAATTGCTATAGAAAAACTTGTTCCCACTTTAGAATCAAAAAGAAATTATGTAGTATATCATTAAATTCTAAAAGATTACCTCGAGAAAGGTCTCATTCTAAGAAAAATTCATAAAGGAATAAAATTTCAAGAGTCCGCATGGTTAAAACCATGTATTGAAAAGAATACAAGTCTCAGAACTTCTTCAAAAACTAAGTTTGAAAAAGATTTCTTCAAGCTTATGAATAACGCAGTATTTGAAAAACGATGGAAAATATCCAAAAGCGAGCTAGTGTAGAATTAGTAAATACAGGATGGAGATTAGAGAAACTAATCAAGAAGCCAGAATAGAAGAAATCTAAGATATTTGATGAGAATCTCGTGGCGGTTCATACTTATAAGACAAAAGTGGTCCTAAACAAACCCATCTACATAGGCATGAGCATCTTGGATATTTCCAAAAGTCTCATGTATGATTTCCATTATGACAATATAAAACAAAAATATGGAGATCGAGCAAGACTAGGATTTACAGACACAGACTCATTACTATACGAAATAGAAACAGAAGATTTCTACAAGGATATTTCTCTAGATCTAGAAAAATTATTTGATACTTCTGATATTATAAATGATAATCCTTATATTAGAAAAGGATTAAACAAAAAAGTGCCAGGAGTATTCAAAGATGAATGTGGTGGTACCCAAATTACAGAATTTGTAGGACTACATCCAAAGTTATACTCCTATCTGAAGGAGGATTCTAAAGAAGTAAACAAATGTAAAGGTTTAAAGAAATCGGTTATCGAAAAGACTTTAAGATTAGAATACTATAGAAGCTGTCTATACAGCGGTGTCCCTTTCACAAGAAAAATGAATACGATAAGAAATAGAAAACACAAACTACATTCAGAAATGGTGAATAAAATAGCATTGAGTGCCAATGATGATAAAAGAATTATTTTAGAAGATAAAATTAATACTTTGCCTTATGGACTCTACAAGTTAAGTTTCGAATAAATTTTTAAACAATGTTTATCTCCTTTTTGACGACCTTTGATTGCCTGTAGGGCAAAGATAAACATTTTAAGAAAACTTTGTTGCTACATAATTTTTCCAAGTGCCCATTCTCCTACTATTCCAGAGATTCCCATCACGATATGTTGGTATTCTTGCGTTTCTTTACTAGGTTTATAATAGTTTTCTAATCTAGGTTCTGGAGTCCATTCTAGACGAGTCGAGTTAAGATTTTTCTGAAGTAGTTCTAGATTTTTATTAGTAGTATTAATATCTCTATTAGCATCAGAAAGTTCTTGACAAAGATTTGTTTCTTTATTTTTTCGAGCAATTTCTTTCTAATACCATAATTCTTTATCTCTAGCAAGTTTTTCCATTGCGAGATTATGACGTTTCATTTCTTTTTCATATCCACTATGATTTAATTTACTATACAAAAATCCCGCACCAGCTAAAGCAAATGCATTAAACATTCCTCCTGCGACCATAGAAGGCATTTATTTTAAAAAGAAAATCTTTGATTTTCTCTGGATTTATTTTATTTTTCGATTTTTTCTGGGATCATTTTCTTGTCTTCTAAATATTTTACCAGTACAGATCCTAACATTGCAGCTCCTGCAAGTTTTAAAGTTCCTTGAATACTTTGAGGTGCTCCTAAAGGTTCTCCTAAAACTTTTCTACTTACCATAGAAACTCCTACGGCAGATAAAGTTAATATTCCTGCATCATAAATTTGATTGATATAGTTACTTTTAGTACTCATTTATTATATGAGAAAAAAAATTATTATTTATAATTTATCTTAGTTGAATGTATCTAAAAAGCCAACAGAGTTGGCGCTGCGCGCTTTTTTTTCTTTAACAATAATCTCACTCGTGTTTTTTATCTTTTTACTCGCTGTGCTCGTTTCTTCTTCTTTGACTTTATTAGAACCAACATCATCGACCTTTTTGTTTTTTTTTATAAAACATATAACAAACAGCTCCAACACCAAGTATAGAAACTATAATAGTAGATGCTGGAACATTCCAAAAACTCATTTCATTATTATTATCCTCTAAAGATTTTTCAAACTCGCTTCACAATGTTTCTTTTTTCTCTCTTTAGCTTCTTTAGAAATCTGAGCAAGTTTTTTTCCAGCCGCTACTCTTCGTGGATCTTTCTTTTTCTTTTGCATAGTAATAACACTATTTTTTGGTTCTTTACTTAAACTCACTTCATTCACGTCCATTTATTTTAAGGTTTTTTACTCAAGACTTGCTCAAAAATCAGCCAAGTAAAAACCTAGTAAAATTAGGTTTCTTCCACTTAGCTTTCAATGACGATAGATTATTCCGATTCATTTTGAATGGTGACTAGGTTTTTTTGGCAACAACTTATAAAAAATAAAAGAATGTCGTTAACATTGCTAACATAATCGGCTAATTTAAATTCCTCGTTTATTTCTATTATGTAGCAGTCTTCAATTATCTTTATATTTAAAAATTTCTTTTGTAGCGCATTAAAAAAGACTTTGCTACCACCTTTTTTATGATAGTAACTTGATATTCTAGGTTAAGATTTGTTAATGTCGTGTTATCGTCAAGAATATGGTATAATAACGTGACATTTGTATCATTATTAATTATAGGAGGCTTAATAAAAGTTGGAGGATACCCCGTACGATTACTATAAGGTTTTTCCAAGACGATTGAGCTAGGCTGCCATATTTAAACATAAACATAAACGCTTGAAATTTTTGATTATTTTCTAAGGTCGTAATCTCTTCTTTTATTATTCTCACTTCATCTCTTTTCAATTTAAGACTCACGACTAGTTTTTGCTCATTCACAATCGCGTCACTATTTTGTTGAATGTTGGCTCAATTAGTAGCGATATCTGTTTGATCGTTAGCGATGTCTGTTTGATTAGTAGCGATATTTTTTTGATTTCCTGCAGAGATAGCTTGATTAGCAACGATATCAGCTCTATTTGATAATAAAAGAGATTTATTAGACTCTGTTTCCAACTCAGCTTTTTCTAGTTTTTCTTTGATTTCTTTTATGTTATTATCAAGGGTGCTTGGCACCCGCTCCGCGTTAAGATTAGATTCTTTTTCATATCCTAAATACATTGCCATTTTATTAAAAAGGATTTTTCAAAAAATGCCCTAAATTATATATTTTGCGGTGAAGATTTCAACTATAAGCATAACACCTGCAACTTCAAATAGATAAGAACCACTAACGCCAGAGGCGTGCATAGCGCTTGCAACTTTGTCGCTTTTTGGAAAAATTTTTGATGTCTTAGAAGGAATAATTTTTGGAGTCTTAGAAGGAATAATTTTTGGAGGAATTTTTTTGTACGTGCCATGGGGTTAACGTTGATGTTCTTACCAAGTTTCATTTCACCTGTTGCCATGGTTGAAACATTATTATATCCTTCGATAGGTTTTTTAAAAATAATCATAGAACAAGGAATTAAAATAATTCCAGGACCCATCCTCATATTTAAAACAACATTAGTATTTTTTATGGCGGTTCTCATATTAGAAATAGTTACAGTGGTGTCGTCTTGTACTATGGTGTCTTGAACTAATTTATGGAAGACATCTTGAGTTTGAGAAGACTTTGCTCCTTGATTCACTATAGACTACCTCGTATTAGCTTGAGCTCCTAAAATACTGTAAACATAAGATTGCGCAGCTTGTTGGAATAATTTTTGTCCGATTTCTGTTAGTCCATCAGAGCTAGATTTTATAAACGATTTCCAATCATCATCGGACTTGTTTACTATCTTATCGATGTAATTATATCCTATTCCTAGAATACCCATACTTCTATTATTTTAGGAAACACGTAGCGGAAGTGTTTTGTTCTAGTTGGATAGTGTTTTTTTAAAAATAGTCTATTCTATTACGAGTATGTTCTAATTTGTACTTACAAATTTTCTTAACGGGTATGTTGTTCTCCACGAGTTTTACGTCTTCATCATTAATATATTGTTTTAGTTTCTCTGGATAAGGTAGAAATCTACTCATGTGGTAGTAAAAATAATACTTAGCAATAGAAGAAATAATAACACGCTGGCCTTTTTTTAAATGTTCTATTGACATACCTCCTAAATAAGAAATCACATAAGCAGTGAGTAAACTAATAAAATAAGGACCATTTATATAGTCAAAATCTGCTTTACAGATATCTTTATTATCGTTTTTATTTTCATATTTTGTGAATAACTTTGGAAAATTGCTCACAAACTAGTTATTCTCATTGACGTAGATTTAAAGTTGCTGAAGTCTAATTTTGCGTTGTCTTCTAATACTAATCCTTTTAAGGTTCCACAATGATTCCAAATCTGTGGGGTCCAAAAAACATCATCTCTAGTATCTAAGGATTTTTTCCACTTTGGATTATTTTTAAAATGAGGAGTGTTAATACTATATCTATATTTTGGACTTGCTTTGTAGTAGATTTCATCGATAAGTTCTAACTTTTGTGTTTTTATCTTGGAATAAACAGGATTTTCTTCTATTTTTTTAACAACACTTCCTTCAAAATCAAAACGAGATGTATTAGCATGTGGATATTTTTTTAAAAATCTTTGCTCCGCCTCAGATCTATACCAAGTTCTAATAAGTTTCATAGCTTTTTCATAATCCTCCCCATAATATTTTTATACATGGGGTCAAGTTGAGGAAAAAGCCTATCTGTTGCGACTTCCATTTATTTCATGAAAAATCTATGCTTAAATAAATCAACACAACAACGATATTTATAGAAAACAATTCTAAAGAAGTTATCTTAGACAGAAATATCAAAGTATCGCCAGGTGATCGCTTGTTTGTAAAAACAGCTACTATTTTTTGGAACTATAAAAATATAAAGAAAAATTTCAATAATATGATCTTAGACACCTCGGTAAATACTGGAGCATCAAATGAGCTCAAATTCGATCCAGGTTTTTGGAACTTTTCTCAGTTAAAATCTAAACTCTTAGAATACAAGCTAGAACTCGAAAATAATAATCATATGAATAAGTGTAAAATAACCAATAAACGAGGCGCAGCCGTAAACCTTATCCAATGAGCCACGTGTTTTCTCAAGGATTTTTACTGTTAACTTTGGTTTCTGCCCAGGATGGCACTTCATGTAGTGTCTACAGAAGGCCATGTTATTATAAGATGGTGCTATGGGATTGGCTGCAGCACGGTAGTGTTCTTGGTATCGGTTCTTTCTATTGTGCATAATAGTGTAACCTGAAGATGGAGTAACACTCTGAAACATCGATACAATTTAATAAAATGTTGACTATAAAGCCTTCTGGTCGTTATCGATAAGAGATTGGAAAAGTTTTATAAAAACTAGCTCAGATGGATTAACGGCTTTGGGACAAAAACTTTCACAACAATCTACAGAAAAGTTTTGTTTATAGTATTTTAGGAGCAAAGGCACAGACTCGTTGGAGTATCGTAAATCAAGGCGCAAAAAGTTATCAAAGTCAAGATGTTTTTCATAAACTCGTTGAGGACACGATTTTATTAGACGATCCTACCACGATGATAGAAAACATGAGAATCGCCATAAAAGACACAAACGTAGTCTTAAGCATGGTGATTAGTCCAGACGTAATATTGGTGCCGAGTAGCATGATTATTTTAAAACAACCCATACAAGGTTGTAACAATGTCTTAACTCTGGCTACGAGTAATATGACTTTTGGAGGGAATAAATCCTTAAACAAAACAAGCGTACCAAAACATGTAAAAAAAAACATGAAATTGAATTAATCACACCTGAAAAAAAATTTCCAAAAACACAAAACAATAATTTGATCATAGAACTAGCTAGTGTTTTGTTCAGAATGTTCGTATCAATTTTTTTGTTCTAAATAAATGGCGTTATATTATGGCTATGAATGTCCAGAAACAAAAAACACAGAGCTAGACGCAGCTAAATCAGACATTCAACTGATAAAAACAAATCTTAAAATGCATTTAAGCATGTTAAATGTTAATCACACCAGTATAGGAAATAATATGCAGGGCACTCAAGCACTAAAAAAAATGTTAACTTAAACAAAAAAAAAATGAGATTCAAAAAAATAAGCAAACACTAAATGCGTTGAAGGAAAAACAAATCTACGAGTTTAGTCATAGTGGACTTAATAAAAACATCAGAGCAAGATTTTTACGACCTGTCGGGCTAAAGATAGGCCACCTGCCTAGCACGGGGTTTATTCATTTAAAAACTTATACAAAAAAAACAAAATAATACTTTTAAATCACACTTTTGACAATGACAGCAACATTTCAACGATAACATATGCATTGGACATTTACTTGGCCAGCGATACTCAGCGCATAGAGACTAGATTAACCGAAATAGACTTTAGTGGCTTAGTAAAAATAGACGTAGGTGGGTTGCAAGTATTTACTTTAAATAAAGAGTTTGAGATGGGTAGTATCGTAGGAGATGTAGATGACGTGGTGCTTATCGTGGTTAAAATTTAAAAAATATAAAATGAAGACTTGAGAAACGAAAATAGTCTTACAGTCGTGATAGAAAACTTAATAAAAAAAATGAGATTACCTGACAGTTGTCCTGAGATTACTTGACGATAGTTGCTTATAAAATAAATGAGTACAAACGCAGTAAGTTCCAACGAAAAAATAGTTGAATAAAGCAAACAAATAAAGCGCGAAAGAGATCAAATAACTCAAACAAAAAAAAAGTTCAAGAACCCACTCAAGAAAAAGTTGAAAAACGCTTAGAAAATTTTAATTGAAAATGAATGTAACAAAAAAAAAACAACATAATAATAAATTATAGGTCTACAAACAAAATTTCAATATCAACGAGAAACGATAACTAAAGAGTTATTTGATCCTGGAGTGGTGACGGGGGCTGCCATTTTAATTTCCATGATTTTTAAGAAGCTTTTAGGTGAACAAATTATAAGAAAAGTGGAGTAAAATCGATGTTTAAACTTTTGATAGTCGTAATGTTAGCCGACCTGCTTGTAAAAATCATTCAAACCAAAATTAAAGAAGAACATAATAAGTCGTAAATTAAATGGATAGCATGGTAGCAGGAGGTATTTTTAATGCATATGCTTTTGCAGGTGCAGGATTTCTTTTCAACAAGTTAAACAAGTCTGGCTATGAAGCTGAAATGAAACATCATGACTTAGCCTTGGAGCAATTTGCTAAAGAAAAAGAAATTGGATAAAAGAAGAAACAGCGAAAAAATCAACTTCAAGAATATCTTTTAGAACTGAAAAAATGCAAAGCAAGAAGAATTTTCGACCAGTGTAAGTCTGGAGTATCTGCACCATCATATAAACGACTTGGAACAAGCAAAAAAGCCCAAACCGCGTTTAGAACAGTTTTACGCACCGAGTAAAGATTTTGAAAAATATTATACCATTTTGATAAGCTTAATAAGTGTTATAGGTGGATGGATCGTTGGAAAAATATTAGATAAACTGTACTACAGATGAAAAAAGTTTTTTTTAAAGTCAGAAATTGTCTAGATAAAATTTTATTTAACTCGTTACGCTTGCGCTCACACTACGTTTGCTTTTTTTTTCAAAGTCCACCTTGAAAAAGCTCATGTATTCCAATCAAAATAAATATTATTATCGGAGAAATAATTGCAAGGGTCGTGACTATTTTAAAAGATGCAAACCAAGCCAGATTGTTGATTTGAGTTTGGTGGTCACATGAGGGCTCATGACCAGTTTTCTTGATAAATTGAGATAAGTAATCCATTTCTAATATCAGTTTTAAAAAAAAATATTGCTCTTATTAACCATGATTTCACACATTTCTATGGATTATTAGTTTTTAAAAATTTTTTTTTTTAAATTTTTTTTTGTGGAAATTTCTTATTAAATAAATGAAGAACATCACCCACACCACTATCGAAATTTTTAATCAAATGATAGACAAAACTTTTAAAAGGAAAAATGAACAATACAAATATTTAAATGAAAGAAAAAATAAATTGTCAAACGTCATTAAGCTGGTTGGAAGAGCTCGTGCAAAAAACCAAATACTGGAACGGAAAAAATCCTTAATCTTAAAAATCTACTAAGAAAAAATAATATTAAAGAATTTATTAAAGCTCAAGCCAAAATAACTATACCAGATGAAAAAGCATCTAAATTTGAGTTGGTTAAGAAATCTAAAGATAAGTTCACTTGCATATATAGAAGATTAGGTGAAAAAGGTGGAAAAGTTATAAACTTTATCGATAAAATGAAGAGCACCATAGAAAAGTTTTTAGAGGAAAGAAAAGAACAAAGCGTAAGAATAAAAATCATACTCACTTGCACGATGACAAAAGGAGATCCAGCCGCAGATCAAATTGTGAGAGAATTAACCACGGGATTTCACTCCAAGCAACACGATGTTTACAAGGAAAGCAAGCTGGGGGAGATCTCCACCCAAATGGTAGAAGAGTGCTTAAAAACATTAAGTGCATTTCAAGAAAAGGGTTCGGGTTGGATTTTAGAAGATATCTTACATTTGCAGATAAAAATGGTGAATAAAACTGATCTAAAAGGAGGCACGTGGGTAAAAATATCACAATGGTTTGCTCTTAAACATGCCGTTATTAATCCTCAAAATAATTTTCTAGACGAAAACGCTAGCCCAGATCAAAAATGTTTTATGTAGGCTGTAAGCATCGCTACGCATGGAAATTTAAATAAAAATCCCAGAAGAATCACCAACTGTGTTAAGGAAAATGCAAAAAGGTTTGATTGGACTGCGATTGATTTTCCAGTAAGCACTGCAGATATTGATAAATTTGAAGCTCAAAATCCGCACATAAGAATTAACTCGTTTACTTATGATGAAAAAATGATCATCACCAGAAGAGTAGTAGAAAGAAAAAAGGATTTGCAGTTTAAGATCTTGAAACTTTTTCTGCTAGATGATAGACATTTTTGTGTTGTAGGAAACCTAAGTTGGCTACTGGGAAAGCAATCAAAAAAGAAATACGGAAAAGAATACATTTGTGATTATTGTCTTTCGAGATTTTTTCCGCAAGAGCGTTTAGACATTTACAAGGAGTTGTGTAGCCAAGAAACGCCTACAAGGGTCATATTTCCTGAAAAAGGAACGATGATAAGTTTTAATAATTACAACAAAAACAACAAAAGTGCCCTTTGTAGTATACGCTGACTTTGAATGTATCACAAAAAAATAAACAAAGGTAAACAAACGACAAGACTACAAAAGCACGAACCGAGTTGTGCTTGTGTTAGATTAGTTAGCTTTGAGCAAAAAGTTTTAGAAAATGAAACGATGTTGTTTAGCAGAAAAGACTGCCCCGAAAAATTTGTAAACTACTTAGAGAACTTGATTAAAACATTGTACGATGAATTTAGATATCTGAAAAAGTTATACATGAGCAAAAAAGAAATAGAAACTTTTGAAAACACGACTCGTTGTTATGCTTGTGGAGTAGAATTAAGAAGAGAAAAAAAAGTAAAAGACCATTGTCATTACACTGGGCGATTTAGACGTGCAGCATGCAAAAAATGTAGCTTGAGGATGTGCAAGCCAGGGTTAATTCCGGTGTTTTTGCGCAATTTACAAACTTACGATGCACATCTTTTTATAGAAGCAATAAGTGCAACGCCTAGAGAGGTCACAGGAATCCTGAATACGGATGAAAAATATATCAGTTTTAGTAAAATGGTCAAGGTAGACGAGTTTTATGATAAAAAATGCGAGCTTAAAAAAGTTCAAAAAGAATTGCAAGTCATCGACATGTTCAAGTTTGTGGGTTGTAGTTTAGACGATTGGGTTGGTAAAACGAGAAAGTTTCCAAACTTAAAAGAATGGAGTAAAAATTTTAAACCAGAGCAGCTAGAGCTTATAAAACAAAAAGGAGTATTTCCTTATGAATGGTTCGAAGATTTAGAAAAATTAAATTGTACAAGTCTGCCTGAAAAAAAGGAATTTTACAGCATTTTAAAGAAAAAAGGTATAACAGACGAGGAATATCAAAGAGCTTTAGAGATTTGGAAAAGTTTCAAAATGAAAACTTTAAAGACTATCACAATCTTTACTTGACTGGTGACACATTATTATCGGATTGTTCCGAAAATTTTAAAAATGTTTGCATGAAAAATTATGGACTACACTTGGCTTGGTATTTTTCTGCACTTGGATTGTCCATAGACGCAATGTTTAAATTTACTGGAATAGAGTTGGAGCTATTATCCGACATTGATATGCACTTATTTTTAGAAAATCCTCACGGAGGTGTCTCCATGGTTTCTAAATGAAAAGTTTTTGCAAATAACAAATACGTGAAAAACTTTGATGAAAGTAAAAAAAAGTAATTTTCTCGTCGGCATAGACTCTAATGGAATGTATAACTGGGCATTAAGTCAAGCCTTACCAAAAAATGGATTTAAATGGATTGAGCCAGAAATATTAGAATCCTAGGATAAGTTAAGTGAAGGTACAGGTTGCATATTAGAGGTGCACTTAGATTACCCAACTCACTTGCACAACTTACATAATGATTTTCCTCTGGCCGCAGAGTATGTGGAAATAAATGGCATTAAAAAATTGGTGCCCAGGTTGAGAAATAAAAAAAATACAGACTTTGTTCTCGGCTGCTAAAGTTTTTTATAAAAGAAGGGTTAGTGTTAAAAAAATTCACCAAGGGGCGAAAGTCACGTTGGATGGAGCCTTATATAGAACATAATAGGATGTTAAGAAGCAAGTCGAGTGGATTTGAATTACATTTTTTTAAATCGATGAATAACTCGGTTTATGGAAACACTATAGAAAACTTAAGAAACAGGGCAGATACAGTAATTACAAATGACTTGACAGTTGCACAAAAAATGTTCAACAAAATTAGTTTTAAAGACGTTGTCGATTTTGAAAATAATCTTAGAGCCATACACTCGGATAAAATTAAATGTTTTTGAACAAACCAATTTATATCAGGTTTTGTGTATTGAATATAAGTAAGATAAATATCTACGAAATGCATTATGAATTTTTTAAGAAAATGTTTGGAAACCGTGCAGAGTTATTTACAGACACAGATAGTTTACACTATGACATGGAATTGGAAGACTAGTACGAAGAAATAAAACCTCACCTAAAAGATTGGTACGACACGAGTAAGAATAATGACAATCATGTATTGCCTAATAATATAAATGTTGGAGTGCTGGGAAATTTAAAGATGAATATCCCATTGTACAAATGGAAAAGTATGTAGGAGTAAGAGCAAAATGTTATAGCATCTTATCAGAAGATGGAAAAGAAAAAAAGAGATGTAAAGGCGTCGTAAGAAGCGTTATTCAGTCCAAAATTAGACACAAAGAGTATGAAGAATGTTTAGAATCGCATAGGGAAATTTATAGAAAGATGGGGGTCTTCAGAAGCGACTCTCATAAAATCTACATGGAGGAAATAAATAAACTTGCCTTGTGCGGAGATGACGATAAAAGAGTTATTATGGAAAATGGAGTACATACGCTGAGTTATGGTCACTACAGCCTAGACCAGACTTAAAACAGTGACAGAATTTTTTTGGGTTTGGTTTTTTTTTTTGGATCAGATTTTTTTTTGAGTTGGATTTTTTTTGGGGGATATCAGTGAGTTCAATAATTATTCATGATATGGCAGAATGCCCCTAAATCTATACATATATAT
>JAOBYK010433345.1:0-14719 GCA_025434845.1 Phenganax subtilis | reverse complement strand
AATATGAGCATCAGAAAGTTTTTTAAGGATAAGTTTGCGTTGGTGATTGACTTACGAGCCATGGAAGACAAACAAGCCGTCGGCAGTGGAAAGCGATTGCTCAACACCCAAAATGGAATCTTGCTGGAAATTAAGAAAAAAGCCACGAGTGGAAACGTGGTTTGCAAGTTTTTCATTGTTACCGACGGTTTGATCAACTTTAGAGACAACATGCTGCAGGAGGTTATTTACTAAAATAAATGGGAAATTGCATAACAACCAAGCGTATAGAAAGCTTGTTACCCGATCCAGAAAATCCAGAACAAGTGGCAAAGAAGATAAACATGGTTAAAACTTGTGGTTACAGGAGTAAGTTGGGTCGCAACGGACGAAAGTTGAGCATTGACACGGATTTTTGATTAGACGAAGTGATTACCAAACACATAAAAAAAAGGCAATGATCCGTTTTGACTTTAAATAAATGGAACACGAAACGGATCGCGTCGACTACACAGCACTTTGAGAAGAATTAATCGAGCTAAGCAAAAGCAGGAAAATCTCCAACTCGGAGATTACTATTACTCGGAGATTATTTACGTGCAAGTAAAAACGCATTGGGTAGAATAAAACAAAATATGAAGCAAAAAAGTTGGACTCGATCAACCAAGCCTTGATGAAAATGTTGATTCAAAAACTAAGTGAATTTTTGGAACATCTTGATCAAGCAAAAAGTGCAGATAAATTGTGTTAAGAGTTGAACAAAAGCGAATTATTTAAGCAACACGTCAAAAGATTGTTGGAATTCATCATGCCTTGGATATCCATAGTTGGAATCGCGAGCGGTGGAGCAATCCTGCAAAGAAGATCGAGGAATTATTTAATGAAAAAGAATGCCCAAGCTCACCAGAGCCGGAAACGGAACACGAAATGAGTTGATCAACAGCGTTAGTAAAAAAGCTAAATAGATGTTCAAGCTCGAGCATCAAATAAATGTTTAAACATGATCGTGGTCGGCATGACGGCTTGTGGAAAAACTCGATATTTGTTAGACATGCTCGAACACGAGTTTTTCCAAATGTTTGAAAACATTTACTTAATTTGCCTCATCTATCGATGTAATAAGACTTATAAAGAATGGAAATACGATGACGGTGAAAATTTCTTCATCTTGGACTGTGGTCTAGAAGATGTCGAGAGTTTTTAAAGCTCGTCGTGGAGGCGGCAAAAGGTACACAATGTTTGATCGTGTTGGACGATTTCGCCAGCACCGAATTCGTTAAAAAAAGAACCAGTGAGTTGGTGAATTTAGCACTTAGTGCTCGACACTATGGACTTAGCGTTGTGGTGTTGACTCAACAATTGACCAGGATCAGCAAACCTTTTCGTGACAACATTCGTAGGTTGGTGATGTTTTACAACACTTGTAAAAAAGATATGGAAGTCGTGTTTGACAACTACTTAAGCGACGTGGTAAAAGAGAAGCGAAATGACATCGTTAAAATGTTGAAGGAAAAAAGATGGTCCAAGCTCGTTATAATTTTCGTTGGCCTTATGATTATAAAATCTAATAAAATGTTGTAAAATAAATGATAAATGAAGACGTGATTAAAAAATTGATAGCAAACGACTTGAGCAACGACGACTTGAAGGAGATGCTTAGAGTGTTCGAACAAGTGATGAATTTAATGTTAAAGTTGAGCAAGGGAAAGTTTGAAATCAAGCTCGAAACAAAAGCTCGAGTTTTTTTATAAAAAGCTGACATTTTTTTAATGCGTAATCTTTTAGGTTACGCATTAAAGTTTAAGGCGAGTTTGTAGTGTCCGTAGCTGATGGCATGCACGTTGTCATCTAATACGACTCGTTTATCATCTAATGCGTCTAAGGCGATTTTCTCGACTGTTTTGGTGTAAAGTTCGTGATCGTACAACCTGATGATGTTTATGGTTCTTACGATCGGCTCGGTCGTTTCTAAGCATTGTTTATCGTTCTCATGTGTGAGCTCTTGTTCGATGATGGATTCTTTGAAGCCTTTTGCTTTCTTATGCTCGGTGTCGTTGTTCATGACGTAACTGTAACATTTAGGTCTGAGACCAACAAACTCGAGAATTTGTCGACCGTTGGACTCGTCTTTGAACAATCCTAATACTTTTCTATTTATATTTGGTAAGTTGGATGGATCCTTGGGGTATTTGGACATGTCGAATCTTTGATGCACGTCGGGGCGAATGTCATCGTAAAAATTGTTCGTTTGGAGCTCGTAACACAAGCTGTTGGTGTCGGTGAAAAGCAGGCTGGCTCCGTCGTCGTATTTTTGTTTTATGTAATCATAATGAAATTCGTAAATATTTATCTTAGCAAAATCTAGTACGCTTGCTCCCACATAAATGGGCTAGTTTAACACGAGCTTTTTTCTGTAAAGGTGAACCGCGTGTAAGTTTTTGTCAAATGGTGTGATGTCCTTAAAGTAGGGTTTGTTGAACATTTTTTGAATCTTATCGGGATGGTTCATGATCACGACATTGCTGCGAAGTTGCGCGTTTTTCATAGATTTTCCAAACATCGCATTGTTCATCAGTTTGAAAAAATCTTTTTCATGCTTGTTTTTCGGCTTTGGATTGTTTTTCGTTGTTGAACTCGACGTAAGTTCTTATCTAATTGGATTCGTCGAATTTGATGCCTATGTGAAGTTTTGTTAGGATTAGACTGTGGTCAAGATAAAACTTTAACGTTTGCGAATGCACGACGTATCTTGTTCTGTTTTCTTGAGTGGGCACCAGTTTTGTTATTTTGTTTATGGATTTGTGGGTCGGAGCCAATGGAAACTCGTCGTGGGTGTCGTGTAGGTGTTTTGGATATTCGAGATCCACTTCGAGAAAGCAGGGATAGTCTTACCAAGCTTGGAGGTCTTCGGGGGTCATCCACTCAAAATTGTTTTTGGGAAGTCGACGACACATCGCCGAACCATATTGATTGTTTGCATCGAGGTAAGGTATGAAAATTTGTGGTTTGTTTGGATCATGTTCAGTGCATTATTTGTTGTTCACCTTCGCGTATTGCTTGGAGATTATGCTGACGCCACCTCATATGCCTCGTTCAATCATCATGGGCATTTGTTGGTCATGAAGCAGCTTGAGCTTAATTTGGGTGAGTTTTAGCATGGCGTCCCAAGCCAGGCCTGGAAGGGTATAGTACCAGGCTGGATCGAGCTCGTAGTAATTGATACAAGTGTTTCTAAATTGCTCAAAGATGTCTGCGAGCAGTAATACGTCGGTTTTTTTGATAAAGTCTTTGATAATGTTTCAAGGACCCTCATTTGTATTTCACCCACACTTTTTTAGCGTGGGCGTAGTCGTCGGACGAGATTTCTTTTTTGTTGAGATTACTGCAAAACGATTTTAATGATGGAAGCTCTTGTTCGGTTTGTTTTTCGGGGTTGGTGACGTATTCGTAAGGAAACACACCTTTTTGTTTTAAAAGGGTGTTGTTTGGAAAATATTTAGAAAAGTTAGGAAAATCATTTAGATTTTTAACTAGCGAGTCAAGGAATGAGTTCAAAAACTTGAAGCTGTCAATAAAACGAAGCTCTTTTTTAACTGTGATTAACTTGGTGTGGTTGTCAAAAAACTCGTAAATTGGAACTTTTTTCGTAAAGCTGATGTAGCGCTCCTTTTGTTTGCACTGGCAACAATCTCACCTTGAGTGGATGCCAATTATTTGATAAATAGGTGGGAGTCGTAATTCTCCAAGTTATGGAAAATCACGGGAATAAAATTTGGTTTTTGTATGATCAAGTTGCAGCTAGAGTGGGCTGCACCTCTGTAGCATCCTGTGAAGTGATCGTGATCTCGAACTTTGTCGTAATTTTTGAACGGTTGGCTGCAGGCGTAACAGTTGGTGGCATTCTCAAAATCTTCACGATCTCGTCTCGTCATTTGAATGGGCTCTTTAAATTTATATTTTTCAAAGATGTACTTGGCTGTGTCCTCGATCCGTTGAAGAATCTTTTAACAACGTCCTCACCATTGCCCATGATTGTTCTAAGTTTAGACTCAACGATGGTGTCGTCAAAAGACTTGAGGTAAATACCAACGCTGTTGGGGACGTGGTGAGCAAAACAGTTTTTTACTTTTTTTTTCTTTAATTTGAAAGGCTTGATAAAGCACTCGAAATCTGCATAAATAATGAAAGGAACTTTGGTGATGTGCTTATAGTTTTTAAACTTTATAAAAGAGTTTGGTTTAGGCATGATGGTTCGAGACGGTTCATATAAGCTGCATTACTTTAAATGTTCATCAAGATCTTGAGAGGAGTAAAAAAAAGAGCTTATGCGTTGATCGCGAATGTGGATCGCTCTTTTGTGTTTTGTGTACTGCGATCTATTTAATAGACGACTCATGTTGTTGATCACGGTGTAGTGAGAATCTTTGAGAAGTAGTAATCGAATCACATCGTCTCGAGTGGTGTAGCGCTTTGAGATTCTCAGGGGGATGGTGGTATCGTCTTTGCTGAAACCAAAAACGTTTATGCTTAAATCGTTTTGTTGTTCAAATTTGGTAATTTGATTGATCGGCATTGGAAAGTCGATGCCGGTCCAATCAAACTTGTTTGTTTAAGCTTTGATGTGTTTTGAAATTCCATTTTTATCGTTTTCGTTAGGATCAACGTATTTAGCAATGGTCACCGCTCACATAAAACACTTGTCGTCTTTATTAGTAGGGTTAATGATCGCTCTCCTACATGCGATCCAGTTCGGCGTTGGGACAAACCTACTACCTTTTATTAGTTCAACGTCAACAAGTTTTAGTTGAACTTGTTCGATTTCGTGAAGGGTCCAACCCGAACCTTTAATTTGAAGCTTTACAAAGTTGGTCGTAATCTCCTTAAACAGCTCATCGATGACAAGATACGGATCGTCTCGAAGATGCTCGCGTTGTTTTGTCAAAAGATGCGCAATGTTTTCGACAAGTTTGTTGGTGGGCGAATATTTTCGCATGATGAGTTTTACAATTAATTTCACTTTGACTAGCGTTCCATTGGTTAGAAGTTTTTTGAGGGATTGTTCGACGTTGACGAGGGTGTCGACAAGACTTGATTTACATGGAAACTTGCTTATTAAATAAATTCGAACTTTGTCGTCGACATGGGTGCTCGCCAGTTTAAACTCCACGGGCGTTTGCCTCATTTTATTCTTCAAATAAAGAAAAGATAAAATCTCACCTGTCTTCACATAGTTTTTAAGGTCAACACTCGTCGACGACCAGCTCAAATCAGTTCGAGTTGTTTTTGTTGAAGTTACTTTTTAACGAGGCCGAGTTTGAGACGTTTTATCAATTTGTTCATGTTGGTTATTTTATTGTTGAAGCATGTTTTCTTTTCGTCGAGGTGGGTCAACATTTTTTTTCGTTTTAAAATCGGTTTTTTCGATTTCGTTGGTGATCGTTAAAATCGTATTAATTTTTTGTGTGCGACTCATGTATTATAGAATTTTTCTATGATAAATCAAAACTGCACGATCGAGTTGTTTAAAAAGTTATTTAAAAAATCAAGTAATTTTATTTTTGTTGCATACATATGTAAATTGAATAAACCCATCCTAGCAATCAGAGATGATGAACAGATGATATTTAAAAGTATTAAGGACGCCGCTCGATTTTTTGGAAAGTCGTATAATAATTTTAAGAAAGAGCGTCAAGGTTAGTCGTGGAGCATTCGCCTTATGTGTAAGTGCAAGGTGTTTTTTGATGAGGAAATAAAAGAGTACGATGAGGATTTGTATGGTTTAATAAATCTTGGGATGGTCGAATTTGTTTGATCAAGTTGGGTCGAACGAGAACTGAAAAAGCTGGAAAACCTTCAAAAAAGACTACGACGGTGGTGAATAAGTGGACGGGTGAGGTAAAGGTGTTTTCAAGCATTAGGGATGCCGCTCGATTTTTTCTAGTAGCTGAAACAACTTTAACAATTCTGATCCAAAAGGCAAGCTTAGTATGTGTCATGAGTGGGACGTGAGTTTTTGAGGAGTAACGGGTTTTATATTACGCGTACGATTGATTAAATAAATAAGCGATCGCGAAGAGTCGAACTTGAGCAAAGAAGAGCTCGAGGAATTATCAAATGTGTTGGATTATGAAGAGGGTAGATCGGACGAGTTGAGCGAGCTTGAAAGTGAAACGAGTTTAGAGGGGACTCAAGCTCCATTTTAAGCAACTCGAGCAAAGAAGATTAAGACCTTTTACCAAAAAGGCACACTTTGAATGTTTTTTCTTCGACTATTATGAATTTTTTTTTTGTAATAGTAATTACTACTAATTTTTCTTTTTTAGCATGACTCGGTCAAGCACGACTTGGGGGGCGCAACGGTATGTGGGGAGGGCGCTGCGGTGTATGGGAGGGTATTATTAGAGAGAGCACGACAGTCGAGCACAACTGGGAGAGCATGACAATGTGCGGGGGGTGATTATTAGAGGGAACACGACTGGGGGAGCACAACAATGCCTGGGGGGATGCAGTGGAGGGGCGATTATTAGAGGGAGCATGACAATGCCGGGGCGGCTGCAAGGGGATTAATAGAGGGAGCATGACTTGGTGGAGCACAACTGGGGAAGCACGACAACGAGGGGGGCACAACAAGGTAAAGTAGGTGCAACAGGGGGCGATTATTAGAGGTAAAATGTGGCGAAGGCCTCATTTTTGTACTACTTGTGTGTTAAGTTTTTGTTTTTTGTTTCGTTGTGAACTTCGTTTTGCATTTTTTTTCCTATTTATTGTAGGAAAAATTAATATAAATTGGTTTTGTTTTTGTGTTTCATTTGGGTTTGTTGTGTTGTATTGGTTGTGTTGAATTATTTTTTATGTCTTACTTATATACGTTTACTTTTTGTGTGCACTCATGTGAACAATATGCAAATTAGACGTCATCAAAAACGTATGAGTAATTTTTTGATTGGCAACCCCTTTACATACTACTCTACTATGGGCAAGTCTAGGCAAGTTTAGGCACTAAAGTGACAATTTTCAAATTATAGGCTTTCTAAACACATTCTGATGATGTCATACCTAATTTGCATATTTCAGAACTAATTTGGTTTGAACTTATGGTTTTGGATTGATGTTTGGCATTCGTCACCCATTTAATTGGCATTATCTTGTCTGAAACCTAGTTTTCAGTCCAATATGAGAAATGGGGTCGAACATAATCTTTTCATACTACTCTCCTGGAGCCAATGAGCAAAAGCTTCCACTTCAACTTTTGGGCAGTGATGGTAGGCATTCACTGCATCATGGTTTTTGCAGGTTTCCAGCCAAACAAGTTTGTGGAAAAGATTTTGGCTTTAGGACAACTGAAACATTCCAAATTTACCGAGGGGATATTTAAGTTTGTTAACCATTCCCTGTTGAAATTACCCACTTTGTAGGCAATTGTGGAGCTTGAGCCATTTCGTACTCTATGGTAGAAATTCTTGACTATTGCCAGTAGTTCTGAAATTGGGAATGCTTCGGTGCCCCACACCACCTTGAGTGGCAGTTTGTGAATAAACTCGTGCAGAAACCAGGACGTCTTCTTATCTTCTTTGCTCAGATCTTGCCATCGTATGCCTAAGTTGAACAACAACGACTCAGCTTCTTCATTGCCTACCTTAATATGGGCCAGCTCCCGGCATAAAAATCTACCATCCACCTAAAACCCGTCCATGTCTTCCTCTGGCAGGCTATCTCTTGCTCGTCGGTCCATTGTGATTGATTGTTACAGCCAATGTATCGACTGTCATATATAGCAGCAAGCATAGCTATGCAGAGATTGTACAGATTAGGGCACAGAGCAAGACAGACAATGAAGAATCCCCTGCATCAGCTGAGTAGCTTGTGCTCATGAGGGGTTAGTGCTGTGCGAATGGGCATGTACTCATCGCTCACGAAATTGTATTGGACATGCTGATGCATGTCAGTTTGTAGTCAGCGTACTAAATAAACGTACAGTCAAGAGAGTTTCGTTGTCTTTCTTTTTGTTTTTATTTCACAGAAGCATTACATCGATTCCTTTGTCATCATCACTATCCGAAAAGTGTCCTTAGTCTCTTAAAAGCCGTGTCAATAGAAACTTTCATTTGTCAACCGCTGCAGACAAAGCTTCATCAGGATCAAACGAGTCTTCATTCACAAATGTCTTCTTTGTTTCCATAATCTTTCTGTGCCCTGCATCCTGTTTAAGTGCTTTCATTCAATGTACATTTTTCAGCTAAACATCTTGAATTCTTTCAGAAGATCAGGGAGAATTGTTTCAAAGGCTTTCTGTATAGCTATTCATTCTTCATTCCCACTCGTTTGCAACGCTTTTAATAGTTCATCATATTCTGAACGAACCCTCATTTTTTTGTTTTCAATCATGGTTACCCAAGGATCAATAGCTTCCTTTATTTCGCCATCATATTCAGAAATCTTACTATATTCACCATACAATGAGCTTGACATTTCTTTATCTGATTCTATATCATCATCAGAGTCTATATCAGGCTCATCAGTGTTAGATTGGTTATATTCTGCAGACGAACAATAATCGCTTTTGTTTTGTCTTTGATTTTAGCCTTTACTGAACGTTTTCCCGCAATATTGGCAGTTCATTTTTTCAGCTCATATAAACTCTAAATGACAAGTAGGGTCTTAAAAGACCTTGTTTTATGTCCAATAAACACCACTTGATTTTTAGACTAGGGATCTCTTTCATCTATGCTTTCTATAGTTATTTTGAAGATGACTTTACTACCTTGTTTTTGTTGATCATCCCCTAATGCATTTAATTTTGCTTGAGTAGGTATTGCTGCCTATCTTTGAAAGAGAGTCAATGAACACAGCGAAATGATTAGATAATTTTAGAAAATCCTTCTTTCTACATAGAGGACAGTCTTTATACCTTCAGGGCATGTTTGGAAATAAAGTTCTCAGATTTGAAAGTGAGTGTATTAAAACCCATAAAAATGGAGATACATTGAATATTCTCTCTTGAAGTTTTCTTTGCAGACGTCAGCTCAGAGTGCATGCGCATTACTGTGCAAAGTTGCTCTGAGCAAATGCTCATCGTCTTATGGTAGTAAGTTTTTCCCCACAACCAGCGGCAGAAGTGACGTCACACGAAGTGACAGGATGGTGACGTTACCGGCTGAGGTAATGTCACCCCTAGGTAACGTAACACAGATGACGTTACCAGTGATGGCGATGTTCCCGTTCAAGGTGATGTTACCTGGCAAGGTGACATGTCAGGCATGTGTGATACTGGATCGAACTGGATTTTCGTAATAACTTGAGATTTTCGAACACACAAGAGCATACTGTTTACAGCTTTTGCAGAGGAAACAAGATTATTTTGCTAAATCTTTAGGACAAACTTCGGTAAGTACATGAGCATGTGTAGACCAACTGCTGTAACTTGGTGTACTCGTCGCGTTTGAATTAGATGACTTGCTGCAAGAAACGAATTAACTACGCCTTGCATAGCCACACCTGCATTGCAGAGGGCCTCTGCCTACCCGCTACCATTCAGCCATTTTCCAAGCATCTTGAAGGCCGCCATTTCTACGTGAAGTCCACCAAGCATGATGACAAATTGATCTTCATTAAATACCTTGTTGAACGTCCACTGAATTTGTTTGACGAGAGCAAACAGTGGCTGATCTACTGCAACAACAGGGATTTGTGTAGGATTGACCTGCTTTACAGCTGCCTTGATCACTGTCAAGGAATGTGCTACCATAGCGACAGAGTGGGCATTCTCTTGAAACATGGGTAACAATGAAATAATGGCCGGCTCGTGACTCAACAACGAGGACTTTGAAGCGCGATACGCCGCCCATGATACATAATCTTCTTTCTCCAATTTTTCTTTTGAGAGAAGTTGCATAGTATTTTCCAGCCAGTCTTGTTCAGGATAGCATTCACCACTATTTGGCATTACTTGAGGATCTATCGTCAATTGACCTTTAGATTCCGGTGCATACAAATCACTCAGGTGTAGATACATTGGTGGTACTTGAGTGTAACTTGGTGGTAGTTGCTCTATCTTTTTCGATATGGAACTTTTTGTTGGATCAATAATATCAACGGCTCTATCAATTCCTGGTTTTTCCGTAGTTGGGTGTTGGACCAATGAAATTGCGGTGCCATGGAATGAATCATGCGAACTCGTTGAGCTTGGATTGTGGTCGATGTTATCAACTGCTGCCGTAGTGAACAATCCCTCTTTAAGTTTAGACGGACATACGATTCCCTCCCTTTCGTACCATTTTAAAACACTATTGGTAATTTCAGTAGATACAGAAAGTAGACTTTTGTACGAAACAGACATTCCCAGGTTGAAAAATAGATCTACCAGAGATCTATCTCTCGTCGCTCCATGAATTTTCAGTGCTGTATAAATTGGTAGTGGGGTTTCTCTAGATCTCATATGATGAGATTTGTCTGTAGACTCATTTCGAATTCGTGCAACGCTGTTGAATATGATTAGTTGAGCAAATGTGAGACATGCCTGACTGACTTTTGGCAACTCTTCTATCTTGGCTGTAGGACCTTTGATAATCATGCCTATCAAACTTTTGAGGGAAGATGGGACGGCATCGTTTTGACATTCTGGGGCAAATGTACCATTGAAAGAGTTGTGCATTTGTAGAATGTCTCTTCTTATAATATTCGCAGCTTTAGCCAGATGATATGCTTCTAAATCATTCTTGACTTGCTTTAACACTCCCCCAATTTCATGTTTAAATGCCATTAGCACTTCTCGTCCTTGGTTATGGGCTGTGAGGACAGGAAAAGCAGACAGTACTCTTTCTTTCAGTCTCGTAGCATTAACCTTTCCGCTATAAATTCCAAATTCCTGCTGTTTCAATGAGAAATATTTTACGATATCGGAAAGCTTGAGTACTGGAAAATCGTTATATTCAAGCTGTTCGTCGATATACGCGATCAACTCTGCGAATACCAGTTCATCTAAACCAGTAGGTGAACTCGGAGGAACAGAATAAGTTGTTCGCGCTTTGCATTGCCTCGCTCGATTATAAAGACTGACTAAGCACTTTGCATGATACTTGGCTTCAATTGCAATCAAATCACCGGCTGACATCCTCGAAATAAGTTTCCCTTCATTTAACAATCGAGCACATTCCCTGACCTTTCGGTCGACTTCGAGTGTGGAAGCAGAGTGAAGATTTGTTGGACTATCTTTAGATTCGCAAAAGAAACAGTGGTTTTCCGGTAGGCAACTTAAAGCACAACTAGATCGCCTGGCCTTTATTGGGCTGGAACTGCTTACATCCATGATTTTTTCACAACTGTCTCTGTCTTCTTTATCTAGTATTGCGGATAATTTTCTTTTCTTGGCACGTTCCAACTTGGTACTGCTGAAAAGGTCTCAACAAGACTTGTGCCATGAAGCCTTTTTATTCAAAAGAGTCTGCTCTATTCCAAGACCTTCATCGACACATTCCACTTTTAAGCAATCAGGGACAATTTCTAGCTTCTGGAATTCTTCAAGATTACTTACAAATGAAAGGTAGCCAACACCAGAATCTTTTCGCTTTGAGTTTGCAGGACATTGTAATTTTTCAAAGGAACTTTTTTTGCAAATAATGCAAAGATCCCAATCCATGATTTTTGAAATCTTTAGTAATTTCTAACGTAGCGAAGATAAAAAAACATAGCGATTGGGGATTCTCTATTCGTTTCGAAAAGAAGTACAAAATTTGGCTACTTATTAATTCACGTATAAACAAAATAAAACATTTCCTTACCTTTCATTGCATGTGATGGCTGCCATCCCGAATTCGCACTTGAAAAGACTGGATTCTAACTTTATTATTTTTTCCCCTATTGCCTCAATTATCGATAAAATAACATACCGCATCGTTAAAGTATTTTAAGAAAAGTATCATTTTAAAAAGGGAATAAATGAAATTGTCAGTTCTATATGACTGTGTTGTAGCCTGCTTCCTTACAGCGCATGCGCAGTGTTGAAAAATGCCATAGCTTGTTGTTTTGCCTTTGTGTTATATTTTTACTTGGGGATACTCTTAAAATATTTACAGAACCCAATTTGATTTTAAAAAAATTAATACTACCCATTATTAAGATTGCCACAAGTATCTCGTGTATCCAATACCTGTAGTTCTTTAACCTCCACGAAATAGGTTACGTGACTATAGTTTTCATTTCAGAGTGAATAACATATCTGATACATAAATCGGAGAAAATTTTTTGAAAAAATTCTTTAAAGAACGTGTTAAATCTAGGGTTAATAAAGCAGCCTCGTTTTCATGTTGAATATTTGATCACATGCGCATTACTCGTCAGTATAGGTGAATGTGGGATGGCTCCATATCCAGAAATGTTAGTACTAGGGATGTTAGAAATGTGGCAAAGTTTCATGCTTTTATCATCAAAGTGAACAATTCAGCATTTTTTTGGTCGTTAACAGCTGGACTATTAAAGATTCGCGAAAAGTAGAAGCTGGTAAACGACTTGCCGCAATATCAAGACAAGCTAACGAAGCAAAGTGTTTGAAACAAGAAAATAGAATGCAAAGCACCCACGAAGCGCTACAAAATAATACAAGTGAGGGTAGCTGTTCACTTTGTCTGCAGTCGGCGTGTCAATGGTGAGTAAAAAAGTTTTAGGAGAACCTTTGGGAACACCACAGTTGATTCAAGGAACCTTAAAACTGGCTGGAGCCGTGATGCTTAGATCCATCTTGGTAAATTATCTCGAAGACAAGAAAATCATTCCAGAAAAAATAGAAAAATAAATGGCTAGTATGATTGCAGGAGGACTTTTTGATGCGCTTGCTTTTGCTGGCGCTGGATTTTTGTTTAGTAAACTGAACACACATGGATACGAAGAGGAAATGAATCGTCACAACTTGGCAATGGAAAAACTCGCAAGGGAAAAAGAAGCCTGGTATGAAAAAGAAGTCAAGCGAAAAAACAAAGAAGCAAGACTTCGTCAAGAATTAAACGACGCCAATAGAGACATCAACACGGCGAATAAAGACTTGAGTCAGCTTCAAAAAATGTTAAGCACTGTACATCTACAATGGACACCAGAGCTGAGATTAGAAGATTACTACAAACGGAGCAAAGAAATGACCAACACCTCCTTATGGGAGCTTTGGGGATCGCTGGAGGTTGGGTATTGGGAAAAATTATATAATAAATGAACCCCTGGCCAAAAGCAATCACCGTTAAAGCTGCACTCTTAGATGCTGGATGGGAGGAAGGCTTCACCGCTTCGCGCTTTTCCAAGCCTTGGTAAAGCTGCGAAACATTTTAGAATCAGACGTGATAAAATTTAAAAAGCTCGTTGGTATAAAGATATTATATATTTTCCTAGACTTGGAGCACACGAGTTTGAATTTAAAAAGTAAAAAAGTGCTTTAAATGTATAACTTTTTTAAACACAACTGAAAGGAGTTATACATTTTTTTTCAAGTATTTTTGTTTTCGTTTTACTCAGTTTGTAGAGTCCATAGGCTAATGTGTTCATCTTGTCTTCTAACATGATCCTCTTATCATCATTAGCGCTTAGAGCTATCTTATTTACTGTCTCTGAGAAAAGTTCATGCTTTCTATGTCGTATAACATTCGTACTTCTAATCACAGGATTCCCATCGTATAAATATTTTCTATAATGCTCTAATTTTAAGCTCTTTTTAATCACCGACTTGTTAGTCCTTTACACTTGGGTATTTCTCCACCTGTTTCTTTCTTATAGCTGTATAGCTTTGGTCGTAGTCCTATAAATTCTATAATTTGAGTACCACCACATTCATCTTTAAATACCCCAGGAACCCTCTTATTTAGGCCTTTCTTTATATATGGATTGTTGGTTATTATCTCGGAGGTGTCAAACTTTTCTTCTAGATCTTTAGATATGTCTTTATAGAAATCATCCGTTTCTATTTCATATAATAGCGAGTCGGTATCCGTAAAACCTAATATAGCCCTATCACCATATTTTGATTTTATATAATTGCAATGAAAGTTGTACATTAGACTCTTTGAAATGTCTAAGATGCACAGGCCCACGTATATATGTTTATTCAATACTAGTTTTGTTTTATAGGAGTGAATGGCGAATAGATTCTCATCAAATATCGTATAAGACTTAAATCAGGGCTTATTTGTTAATTTTCTTGCGCGGGTTTCATTTTTCACCAATTCAACATTGGCTCTCTTTCGGATGTTCTCCATGATTTTCCAAAGACGGAGTTATTCATTAACTTAAAATAATCTCTTTCAAATTTGTTTTTCGCTAAAGTTCTAAGGTTTGTATTTTTTTCTTCATAAGGTTTTAGCCACTCGGACTCGTAGAAACTGATTCCTTTATGAATCTTCTTTAAGATTATACCTTTCTCTAAATACTTTTCCAGATCTTGTAATGTACTACACATTTTTTCTTATTCTTCAAAGTAGGGATTAGTTTTTCCATAGTTGTACGTTTGTCTATTCTTGTTTGTATCTTTTCAGGAGCCAAAGGATAGTCATTATGAAGATCATGAAGCTCTGGTGGATATCCTCGGTCTACTTCTAATATACAAGCTTTTTCCGAACCAAGATCTTGCCAAGAATTTAGCTCTTTTGAGCTCATCCATTTAAATCCATGGGTGGGCAACTTTTTCATCATTGATTGATTGATTGATTGATTGAAGTCTTTATTAAAATATATAGCCACAGCAAACGTGTGACTTTACATGGATTGG
>JAOBYK010433234.1:1128-14725 GCA_025434845.1 Phenganax subtilis | reverse complement strand
AACTACAAGTTATAGAGAGCTTAAGATTTGACTACGAGGACAACTGTAACTACAAGATATCGAGAGCTCTCTATATCTTGTAGTTACAGTTGTCCTCGTAGTCAAATCTAAAGCTCTCTAATATCTTGTATAGTCACAGTCGTCCTCGTAGTCAAATCTAAAGTTCTCTATATCTTTTAGTTACAGCTGTCCTCATAGTCAAATCTAACACTCTCTAATGTCTTGTAGTCACATTTCTACTTGTAGTCGAATCTAAAGCTCTCCATATCTTTTAGTCACACTCGTCCTTGTAGTGAAATCTAAAGCTCTCTAATATCTTGTAGTTACGGTCGTCCTCGTAGTGAAATCTAAAGCTTTCTAATATCTTTTCGTCACAGTCGTACTCGTAGTCAAATCTAAAGCTCTGTAATATCTTGTGGTCAATTTCGTACTCATAGTCAAATCTAAAGTGTTCCCTTAATTAGCCTGTTCTCTATGTTTTAATGTTTATTTAATTTTTTTTACTGACTAAATCATATCTTATTTCCAATTCCTCTAGACTATTACTGTGATCATCCTGCTGACGTCGCTCTACTTCTCGACTCATCGAGCTATTTTCAAGAGGTCAACTTTGTGGAAGAAAAAAGATTCGCACAAACTTTCATCAAATATTTCAAACTAGGCAAGGACAGCTTAATCGGGCCGGCAGTTGCCGTAGTGCCCTTTGGCAACAAGACAATCTCCAGGTCGACCATTGTAAATTTTCGTTACTCTGCGTCCAAAAACCGTCTACTAAACAAAATTAATAAACTGAAATTTGTTGGTGGAGAAAGCAATCTTGCTGCGGCGTTGCAGTTCACCAAGACTGGTGAAAAAGCATTATTTGGCCCTGAAGCCAAGCAGGGTGGTCGTTCGTGGGTGCCGCGGGTAGTTGTCGCAATCACGGGCAGTTGGCGCTCCTGGAGCGCTGGGCAGATATACCAGGTTTAACATAAATATTTCAAGGCAATTGAGAGTTCAGTGCTCAGCCACTCTGAAAGCGTTGCACAGGCACGTTTTTCACATCAGTCGCAGTTTTTTGCTTTGTCGAAAATTAAAAAATAAAAATAAAATCAAATTGACTGGCGTTTGACGGAGTAGAACGAAGAGTAGGTCGCATTAGTGTGCATTGCCAGTTAATGGATTTACAAGAGAAACTAGAAGATAGTTCAACTCACCCATTACCTGTCCAGAGCTATCATGATAAGTAAAATCGTCTGAAACCCGTTGTTCGAAGTGCGTTTAGCTTAAACGATGAATAACTTTAAAATGAAAATAATATTTATGTATATCTTGAACAACGAAATTGGAAGTTTTTTTTAACTGAATATGTATTCGCCCATAGTTTAATTACAAAGATTTGATTTGGAAGTTTTAGAAAATGTGAAAGAATGTTCTTGAATTCTGACTTATTCACCATTTAAGCTAAATGGCGTATGAACAACCAGCCCCTCAGTTCAGAATGGGCTACCCTGTTAAAAAAAAAGGAATATTTTCCTATTTTATTTGCGCATCTGTGCTCACTATTCTTTTATTTTACTTTGTCTAACACTAGGCGCCAGTTGTTTAATGCTGGGTTAGCGTTCAACCCTGGGTTAATATTTAACCTACTATTTGTTTCGTGTATTTCTGTATGTCCATTTGTTTCAAAACTTGGCACATAAAGGCTTCTTTTTACATAGGATAGCTTTGTGAAAAAAATGTTGAAGTTAGCTAGTAAACAAGTGGTTGAAAACTTTGCTTTAAACTTTTCGTTAACCCAGGGTTAACGCCAATCCAGCTTTGAACAACTGGCCCCAGAGGATTTTCAGGCTACGCATCAAATGATGACCCTTGCAGTTTACTTTAGTTGAATGTTGTCTCATAGGTGAAACTCGCAGCTCAAGAATTAAAAAAACAAGGTATAACGCTGATGATAGCGTGTGTGGGGTTGCATGCCTTTTCAGCCGTAAAGGACAGAGAGTTGTTTACTTCCATCGTCGAAAAGGAGAAATATCTGTTTTCCGTTGAATTAACTGAAGGTTTGACGCAAGCAGCCAGGCAGATGGTACAGATGGTGTGCCCTTTTCCCGGTGAGCTTAAAACGTTTATAATATATCACAGTTCAACGTCTTTTATTTTTGTCGACAAAGTGAAAAATGAAAGACAAGAGAGGTTAATGCATGAATAAGGTGTCCACAGTAGGCTAGTGTCAATATTAGAAAGGTGTCTTCATTGGAGAGATCTGCTCGTTAGAGAAGTGTTCTCATTCGGCAGGTGTCCACCTTAGACAGGTGTCCATATTGAGAACGTATCGTCGTTAGAGAGGTGTGTCCATTAGCGAAGTATCCACATTAGACAGGTGTTCACATTAGACTGCTGTCCATACCACTGATGCTTCCCTACCGAAAGTTTTAAATTACTTATTAGAACAATGCCAATCAAGTTATTGCCTATTTCAGATGTGTTTCCATGTGCTAAAATTGCTGATATTGCTTTCATCGAGGACTCATCTGGTAGTATCGGAACAATAGATTACGCTAAAACCAAGTATTTTGTGTACTCCATCGCCAATGCGCTGAACGTTTCCAAGACGGGTACACACGCTGGGGTTGTGATATACAGTAACACTGCAAAGACGCCCATCAAATTTACTGATCATGAAAATGTCCAAAGCTTTCAAAGAGCTGTTTATGCTTTGGACTACATGGGACTGGTATGATGAATGTTCCAGTGTAATTTCCCTTCTCATATGATTTACATTAAGATGACAAGGTCAGGGATTGTACTTGTTTTGTTATGTTCAAGTCATTTTAAGAAGCATTGTACTAAATTTCTTCATACAAAATCTTCGTCTTCATTGATATATAGTGTCTATACCGAGATTAAGGATTGTGTGTTGTTATATATTTGAGTCATTTAAAGAAGAATTGTATTATATCTTTTTATGCAAAAACTTCATCTTCATTGGTTAGAACTGTCTATATTAAGGTCAGGAATTGTTCATATTTATATCATTTTAGTCATTTACAAATGATTTAAGTATTATAAATATATGGAATCGTATAGCTTGATACAGACACATCAGTATGCGGCACGCTGAATTCATAAACGGATATTTTTCCACGGGAAGATGATAACACAATCCCTGACTTAAGTGCTTCATTTTGTAGAACACAAGGATTGATCTTGGCTTACAGGTTGCGCACACTAAGTTATTTTCGGAGTTTTACGGTGGAGCTAGACGAGGTGTGAAAAAGTTGGCGTTTTTTTTGACGCACGGGGGTCAGAATCCCAAAGGAACCGTCTCATTGGAGGAGGCAGCTAAGAAATTGATAGACGATGATATTAAAACTATCGCTATTGGTGTGGGGGGAAAAGTTAGTATAATTCAAAAATAAATTTTCTTAGGGTGGTGGGTGGTGGTGCGCACACTCCACAGTTTTTTGCACGCCCTATAGGCATTTGCCACCCCCTGAAAGGATTTTTCACTCCTCCAATTTTATTCAGTATCAATGCTTTTCTCGCCCGACAAGATTTGTCACCGTTTTACTTCAACCGAAGTGGAGAAAATAAAGACTCTACAAAATAGTTATTTCAAATTTTTAAAAAAGTAACTTTAAATTAATTTAATAGTAATGGAAAAATGTAGGAGGTTGATTTACAAATTAATATCCCAGATCAATGATATGAGATAATCTAGCCAACGCACGCAGTTGTGCCCCCCCCCATATATTCGTTCACCCCCCAACTAAAAATCTGAAGCCTCTATGGTATGAAGATCTGTGCTAGATGTTGAATTATCATTTGCAATCGATCGTTGACCGCGATCATTGTTTTTTAAGGCTATTTTCTACTGCGGCAGTTTCGCCCGCGTGGACTGAACGCACAGTTTTGAACGTACTCTGTCGTTGGTCTTGCGTGCACGCCAGGAAAGTTGAAAAGTAATTCGACGTTCTCCGCGTGTACGCTGGATCAAGAGCGGAAGATCAAAGGCAGAGCATGCTTAAAACTGTGCCCTCCTCCCATGCGGGCAAAATGGCTGTAATGGAAAATGGCTTTTATATTTGCGTGTGCTTGAAAGCTGCACGATTGTTCTCTCTCATCGCTGTTGGGATAATCCTGCGTCAAATTTTGAAAACGTGTTTAGGTTGACGAGAGTGAACTCAGAGCTATGGTGGAATACGATGAGGATGTTATTACTGTGGCGAATTTTGACGAATTGGTCAATGAGATTCAGAATATTACACAAGTCACTTGTGATGAAATAGGTAAGCTACAATTGGCTGGAATGAAGTTTTAAGAGCATCTGTATCAAAGTCAGGAATTCTACATATTTGTAATACTTGAGTCATTTAAAGAAGACATGTGTCATTGTGATATGTCTTGTCATGCAAAACGTTCATCTTCATTGATTTAAAGTGTCTATATCAAGGTCAGGATTGTCCATATTTATAATATTTGAGTCATTTAAAGGAGAAGTGCAATATAACTTCTTTTGCAAAAACTTCATCTTCATCGATTTAGATTGTCTATATCAAAGTCAGGGATTGTACAAAACTATAATACTGGTTTCATTTGAAGAAGAATTGTAATATATCTTCTCATTCAAAACCTTCGTCTTCATTGATTTCGAGCACATTGGGAAACTCTTAGGAAACTTTACCAAGCTGTGAATCAATAAAGATACAGTTTTTGTACAAGAACATACATTGCAATTTTGGTTTAAATGGCTTTAAATATTATAAATATGGGCAATCCCATGCCTTGAAATAGAGACTTTGAATCACTCATGTATTATAAATATGTACAATCCCTGAGCTTAATGTAAATACTTTACTTCAACAGAGATGAAGTTCTTGTTGGTAGCTGCTGTGCGGCTAACCACTATGCTACACAGTTGATATGTCCGGTTTCATTCATTCATGTATTCATTCAATGTCATGACATCTTTGGAAATCGTCGGCTCAACGAACGGGCGGCTATCACAAGCTCATTACAGCTTTCGCAAAATGTCATACATGCAGTCGGCATATATTTCGTGTATTTCGGGACTTCCAAGAACGGCGTTCTAGACTTCATTACTTCAAGAGTAGACATTTAATAACGCCACTGGACATTGAATAACGCCGTACTCAACCTCATTAGGGAACTTAAGCAAATACGGCGGAAAGCGTGACAACGGTAACAGGAAATAAGTTTTGCTTCCCGTTGACGTTTTCCAGTTTGGCAACGTGTTGTAGTGAGCTCGCGCTGAGGGCAAACTGAGTGTTTTCGCGTTGTCTCTAAAACGTCGGTTTTGTTTCGATCATGTAGTCAACAACTTCATTAACGAAGAAGTCAAAACAGCGGTAAGTTTAACTTAGTTTTTTTGCTGATATTGATCATGTGTTTATATTTCATAGTGAAGTAAAATATGTCAATTTCAAAGTGTATTGGACAGCCATCAACTAAAAATAATATTTACTTGTGACTCCTAAATTGTGTCGATTGTTTTCATAATATTTTAGTCAATCTTGTTGAAACATATTTGGTTTGATTCCTTGATAGATTTAAAAATCTTGTTTGTAGATGTAAAAATCTCTTCTATTATAACCTGCCTGCTTTTGTTTCGCTCATTTAGAGTATTGGAATGGACTGAAAAACACGACGTACTCTTTCTAAGTGAAATGGTTGCAAGCGATATTTTTATGTACAAGAAAGGGAGTGTAGATCGTAGAAAAGTATGGGATGACATATGCATAGTGGATCGACTTAATCGCAAAGAGTATCCCAACTTCAACATAAAAGAAAAGCGAGGCGTCCGAGACAGGTGGAGCTTACTTCTCAGCAAATTCAAAAAGCAAGTGCATGAGGAAGAATCAGCATCTGGAATAGAACCAGGCGATCGTAGTGAGAAAGATATTTTGATTGAGGAGCTATTTGAGAAAGAAGAAAGTTCGGTTGCATTGGTAACGAGAAAGTCGAGTGATAGAGAAACAGCTGAAGAAATGCGTAAACAGGCCATGGAAAGCATTGGGGATACCACTAGAACTAAAAGGATGCGGAAGGTGATGGCAATTCTACCGAAATTAAAAAGTGAAGAACTGGTGGTGAACTTGTGTCGTATTTAAGGGAGATAGCGATAGTCGAACAGGCAATTCGACAAGAGGAGAACGAAATTAAGCGCAAAGAGCAAGACATGGCAATGAAACAACAACTGTCGATGTTGGATATCATGAAAGAGCAAGCTGATCGACAACAAGAATCCCAGCAGCAGTTGATGAATCAAGGTCTTGTTTCAGTCATGCAAAAATTTTTAAATAAGTAAGTTTAATTCTTGCCAACATTCAAGGCTATAAAGTTTGATGACTCACTATATTTTAATAAGATTTTTGTAGTTTTGCATGGTGAAACAACAATATCAGTATTCGTTTGAGGTATACACCATGTATATTTATTATTGCAAAGCTTTCGGTCCGTTAGTCCGGACCTTCATCAGTGCAAGAAAGTCGAAAAAGACGAGATTTTGCCGATCCTTCATTAGTGCTTCTTCATCGCTATATTTTGTGTGCATTCTGTTGTTACTTTTTTGTTGTTGCCATATTTCCATCGTTAAAATAAAATGTGTTGAATGTTTTTTTATTTTTTCAACTTGCATACCTTGTGTTCTTTAGACATTAAATTTTAAATATAGCAATTGTACCGAAAGTTGGCATTTGCGTAACATACATGTACTCTCAATTTGTTCATCTGTTCATATACGCCAAGCCAACACTATTTTCTGCTCTGTGATCATTGATCATACATTACCGTTCAAACCATGGTACTTTATTGTGGTGATAATCATCATTGTCTTTGTATTTTAACTTCGTTAAAAATATTCTTGGAGAGTTGGAGGATCCAGATCAAAATACTCTGATGTCATGTTTCCACATAAACAAGTTAATGCATTGTGCAATAGTGCACATACTAAATAGGTTTTCCCAACACAACTCATGCCAATTTTAAGATTTTTCTTTAAATCAATAAAGGGAAAGTAAATAGTGATATCACCAAAAAGCCACTCAACCGATACTCTCACTGAACTCATTGTTTGATTAAAATTTTGCATTGCCGGAGTGATATTTGCATTTCGATATGGTGCCTGTAGGTGTACTCTTAGAGGATATACAGGATCACCATATATTGCCATCACTTCACCTGTAGTCGAGAATGCATGAGGTTCCAGATTCTGAAGAAGATTGGAACCTGCCAGCATTCCAGAATCGTGTCTCTTGCCTTCTAGAAGTTGAATAAAACTTAATTCTATATTACAAATTTCTTAAAATTATATACAAGTATAAAGAATTTTGAATTTTTATGAAAAATAATTGGAAGCATAATGATAAACAAAAACACCTTACCTACTGGACCATACATTTGTCCGATAAGTCTATTCGGTAGAGCCACAGATTAAACTTTAGAGAGTGTACACGTTTGTGTCCACTGTATACAACCCTTTGATTTCTCCCTGGACGTGAAATGGGTCTAACTGTCCCGTCTACGAAGCCAAAACAGTTAGGAAGTGTTGGACCTATCCTTCTAATAGAATCTGCATAAACCTCACGTGCTTGAGCATAGAGATCATTAGCGTTCCAATTTAATATTCGATGGCCATGGTTGTAGAAAATCCAGTCCAACATGGTGTTTGTAATCATGCATAGTTTTGGCACTGATTGACCAAAATGTGGTATCATATCTGAATAGTGACATAGATATGCAAGACGTTTAAGCAGGACGCAAAATGCTTATGTGCCTGAGCATGTACTTCTTTGAGGGCATGTAATTTTCTCTGGAATACCTAGAACATCGACTAGTAATGGTATATCCTGCTTTCTAACTCTAAAGTTTGCGAAACAGTCGGCTTCGTCAATAGCATCTAGAGAAAATCTTTCGTAAACAGCAAAAGGAGATTCAGGATTCTTTGACCTGTATGTGTTATATAACACCAGAAAATCTTCATCAGACAAATCACCACTATCATAGGCAATTAATTCCATGTTTCTCAATTCCTTAAAACTCACAATACTGTGTTGCACTTCTGTTTTGTCGCCAAGCTTTACCGCCGTTCCTCGTGAAGCTTAAATGATTTTAATATTGGCACCAACGGAGAATATTGTACCTAGTCTTTTTGTCATTCACGTCGCCGCCGTCCTCTATAACACCTTTGCTTAAGTTCCCTATTAGCTCAGAGCGGACGTTCAATAACGCCGTACTAAAGATCATTAGCTCACAGTGGACATTCAATAACGCCACTGAACATTCAATAACGCGTACTAAACTTCATTAGGTCAGAGTGGACATTCAATAACGCCGTTACTAAATTTCATTAGCTCAGAGTGGACATTGAATAACGCGTACTAAACTTCATTAGCTCAGAGTGGATATTCAATAACACGTAATAAACTTCTTTAGCTCAGAGTGGACATTCAATACCACCCCTAGGCATTCACTAACGCCATACTAAACTTCATTAGCTCAGAGTTGATATTCAATACCGCACACTAAAGTTCACTAGCTCAGATTGGACATTCTATTACGCCCCTGGGCATTCAATAGCGTGTCCTAAACTTCATTAGCTCTGAGTGGACATTTAATAATGCCGTACTAAACTCTCAATATTCTGAAAACATGTGAGTGCCGTTCACAATGTAAGACAACAAGTGTTGGTATATATGGTCAATGCAAGTTGTATAGTCTTACACAAAATCGGTGACAGCACATTGTTGAGAATGTCTACCAGCAGCACAGGCTACCGACAGGTATGCCATGCATACCAATTTTTACATATTATTGAAATACTTGTTTTCTTGTAAGCGACTGAACCACAGTTAACAATCCCTGACCTTATCATATTTAAATTATTCAATCGATTCTCACTTTTTTATTAGAATACACCAAGTGTCCATATCTCGCAGATATAGCGTTCGTGCTAGATTCCTCGACCTCAGTGACTTATGAAGATTTCCAAGAAATGAAAACGTTTGTAAAGACAATGGCAAAGCTTTTTCGAGTTGTCCAGCATGGCAGCCATGCAGCAGTGATTGTATACGGTGATTGCGCTAGGGTTGCTATCAGGATGGACGAGCATAGCAATAACCGCAGATTTATCAAGGCAGTCGATGACCTGGGTCGAGTTGGAGGTATGATAGACTTGTAGAAAAGAAACTATCACTGACCTCGTTTCGTTAGTCAAGATCATAAATTGCTCTTGTTTATAATATTTGAGTCACTTATGAAAGGATTGTAATCTATCTCTTCATCCAAAAATTTTATCTCGATTGGTTTAGTATGTTTATATCAAAGTCAGGGATTCTACTTATTTACAATATTCGAGTCATTCCAAGAAGAAGTGCAGTATATCTTTTTCATGCAAAACGGTCATCTTTATTGATTTAAGGTATCTATTTCCAGGTGAGGAATTTTTCACTTTTATATTTTTTATTAGTAAAAATCGAATTGTGTCATTTCATTTTCCGCAAAAATTTCGTCTTTGCTGAGTTAAATTGTCTATATCAAGGTCAGGGATTGTATATATTTATAATATTTGAATCATTTAAATAAGTATTGTAAAATACCTGCTATGAACAAACTTTATTAATATCCTTATCATGGTAAGGACGTGCACAAAATTATAATACTCAAGTCTTTCCATGAAGATTTGTTATAGATTAGGGATTGCTGCATGAAAAGACGCATTGCAAGTATCTGTGAAATGACTCCGGCATTGTATTTACATACAATCCCTGACCTTGATAGGGACTTATTTAAATGTTAAATTGGTCTCTTTTGCTCAGGTCGCAGGCGTAGTTTTCAAGCTATGGCGTTAGCTGCGGATGTCTTATCGAACTACAACCAAGGCGCACGAGAAAAAGTACCAAAGGTGCTCCTTATGTTGGCGGCGGGCCCTGAAAGCAGCATTACCGATTACAATTCGTTACAGGACGCTACGGCGAGGCTTCACGATCGTCACACACTCGTGTTGGTAGTGAGAATCGGAGAAAATGCCGAAAGTGAAAAACTGGAGAGTTTAGCGCAGCGTTCTGTAAACGTTTTCATTCCCAAGTCCTTTGAAGAGTTGAGCGAACAGGTGATGCCTGTGAAGAACAGGACTTGTGAGGATGTTGGTAGGTAACTTGATGATACACATTTGATTAAAACTATTTGAACCCAGGGATTGTATATATTTAATGATAAAGGAGCAAATGAGAGAAACGTTGCTATTAAGCTATATGAAAAAAACTTTACCTTCATTGACTTGAGGAGCCTACTTCAAAGTCAGGGGATTGGAAATAGCTATAATATTTGAGTTATTCAAATAATTATTGAAATATATCTCCTCATGCAAAAAGTTCATCTTCATTAATTTAGAGTGTCTATATCAATGTCAGGGATATTACATATTGAAAAATCCCATGATTATCGCTAAGACATGTGTCCAAAAAGTTAGATTTATAAATCTTTTTATATTTTTCATTAATTATAGTAGTTTTGTACTCAGGTAAACAATGATTTGTTGTATTTTACATTGCACGGCTTTTTGAAGATCAGTAGACTGAAAGGGTACAGTGTGTTAGCATATTTATAATAGTAGAAACAATAAAAATAATAAAAGTTTACGTGAGATATTTCAAGCATCCTCGCCGGCATGTTGAATCACTAACCTTGGTAAGGATAGTTTAGAGGAGTTGATAATGCCCGAAAAATCTATAAAGTAACATCACAGATTGGAGACTAACAGATCTCCGACTTATACTTCAAGCCTATGATTTTGGGTTAAGTTGCCACCATTAACCTAGCAAGTGCTCTAAACAGACCGTCACCCTCCGGGTGCCATTTTCGAAATCATTTGTTCGGGGGGGGGGGTTAATGCCTTTCTGTAGGGCACTGGCTAATGTTAATGGCCGCCATTGAAATCGCAGGAAAATCGACTTATGCGATTTGGGGGCAGTTCAGTTGGACATCTGTATGTCTCTCATCTGTGGTAACATATTCGGTTATTCTAGGCCCGGGTGATTGTGAAGCTAAATTAGATATTGCTTTCATTATGGATTCATCGGGAAGCATTACTGAAGACGAATTCAAAGACGCCAAGGAGTTCGTCAAACGTCTTGTCACCGAAGCGTTTCAAATTTTTCCCGAAAAGACGCGTGTTGATCTACAGCGACAAAGCAAGAATCATGAAAAGATTTGGAGAAATAAATTCGAAGGACGATTTCAAAAAAGAAGTGAATGTTCTCCCGCATCTAGGCGGTAATACTCGTATAGATTTGGCCTTGTTAAAAGCAGGTAATGAACTTTTCACCTGGGCCGGTGGAATGCGCACCGAGAGTGATGTCATAAAGGTTGCTATAGTGACAACGGACGGTCGTCAGTCACCTTCACCGGACGGTATAGGACTAGATAAAGCAGCGGCGGGATTGATAGTGCAAGATGTCAAAGTCTTGTTGATTGGTATTGGTGACAGGATTGATCAACAAGAATTAGATATGATGGTGAAAGAGCCGAGTAGGCACACATTTTGGTCACAGTCCTACACCGCGTTGCGTGTACAACTCGCAACAATCGCGCGAGAAAGTTGCTCGCTGCCAATTTACGCTCAATGACATCAGCTATTTTTTTTCACGTTTCATATCAGTTTTATTATTTCGTATACTCTTTTAGCTCGGCTTTACTAATGGGTGTAGTTGAGGATTAGCCTGTGGGGAAATAAAAACGGCAGCGTACACCCTGAGACTTTCTTAGTACCCCATAAAACTTCTGTCTACAGACTACTGGCTTATATTTGACCTATTTTATGCCTGCATTTTTCTATTAATATCCTGTAATGATACATTGGAATTGATATTTTGTATTATACAAGATTTGATAGTTTGCTCGAATTATTAACAGTGGTTAAATTAATGTGTTTGTTTGTTTGTTGGTCAAGTTGTTTGTTTGTATACTGTACCTCAAGAAAAAAAATTGAGGACCGATACAGTGTTATTTTAGGTCTGTGGGTCTGGTTTCTTCTCTTTAGCAATGATTATTGCTGAACCTGGAGGAAGAATAGTTGCTCCAACTTAGCTTTTTCTCAGAAGGTTCAAACACGTTCATGGCACAGAGCTATCGTAAGAAAGGGAAAGAAAGTACAGCAAGTTGTGCTCCAAAAATATTTAAAGAAATGCTAGCATATTGCATCAAATCAACCAAATTTTTGTGCAGTTAGTATATTATGTTTTTGAATGTTTCACACGAAGCATTGAAATTTTCGCGTGCTTCTGCCTTTTCTAATTCACTTTTTGCTGCTAAAAAGATTGATAAGCTGCTTCAGTTATGTAGGATAACGAAATGGCAAGGACTGGATGCTGGCACAGGAATGCAAGTGATTAAGAAAAATGAGATTATTGTTATCAATTTTTTTGATGTATTTGTACAGAATGTCTCATCTAAAAGTTGGACGCATTTGACATATTATCCTAAAAGGGTATGGCACATTCTTGGTCAAAGCATATTGTAAAAGGAGTGACATACAGTTCAGAAAACGCTTGGACAGTGGAATACAACAAGGTCAGTAAACTGTAGTTACGCATTCTAATATACAAGTTTTGTGAAAACACCACGTAAATTTGTTTATGCAAAGCTTTCGCTCCGTAAGCCCAGGCCGTCATCGGTTGCACTCGCAAACTTTTTGGGTTAAACAATGCTGATTCGGGAATAAAAAAGAATTATTTTGCATCCAAATTATTCCAATGCTCTCACCTCCTATGCTGAAAAGCAGAGGTGCCTAACTTTAATGATACGTCTTTATGACCTTTTATTGCTGATTTTTCTAAGTTCTTCAATGCACCTTAAAAACGTAAACATAGCTTAATAAATTTATAAATATAAAAGTTTTCAGAACAATAAAAAGTGGATAAGCGCTGTAGATTGTAATTTATAATGTAACTTACCCTGTACATTTTTTCGGCCAGTAACAACTTCATTTTTTTTTCTTTTTATGGTCATTTCTTCAAGTGTGGAGAAAATATAAGGTAAGAATAAGATGGCAACAGAGTAGTGAGAAATGCCCACTTCTAGCACAATTTTTATGCAAAATAGGTAAATCTGTAATACAATCTTATACTTTAGCGCCATTTTGTTTGAGATTTCAGAGGTCCCCCCATGATTCAGGTGTGCATAAAAAAATATTATAAGCTACTATTACAGAAAAAGATAGTATTAGCTACTATTATAGAAAAAAGATTAGTATAAGCTACTATTACAGAAAAAAATAGTATAAGCTACTATTACAGAAAATTTACTAGATATTACTATTACAGAAAATTTAATAGATAATACTATTACAGAAAATTATGATTATGATGACTCAGCAAGTTTTTAAGGGGGCGTTTAGGATAGAGGCGTTTATTAGAGCGGTGTAGGGTTCATGAATAATTAATGAGCTATGATATTATCAAACTTATGAATAAGTAATGAGCTATGACGTCATTAAACCTATGAATAATTAATGAGATTGCACCCCACCCAAACCACACCCACCTTTCTTTATGCAACTTTATCTAGGGCGTCCTGTAGAATAATGTTAAGTCTTAGATGT